>JAJIBD010004514.1:0-167160 GCA_021461705.1 Cryptotis parvus | reverse complement strand
GGGGCTGTACTCAGCAGTGCTCAGGGCTTACTTCTGTCTCTGCACTCCAGAATCACTCCTCGTGGACTCATGGGACCTTATGGGATGATGGAGATCAAACCTGAGTCAGGTGCATGCAAGGCAAGAGCCTTACCACTGTTCTATCTCTCTGGCTCCTGAGGAGCTTCTTCAGGTCATAATCCTGCTGCCTGGTTCATCTCATATACTTTTTAAAAGCTAGTAAAATTGGGGGAAAAGGTTTAAACTAGTAAAGGATGATGAGATAACACTGTACCACCTTTTCTGAAACAGAAAAGGCATAAAAGCAAAAGAATTCAGCGAGGTTCCTCTGTACCTCTCCACTACCCCTCTCCTGGCATGACTTGTCATAGATTGTCTAATGAGCCCTGAGCCCACATCTGGGGCAGCCGTAGTAGGGCCAAGGGGTGGGGGTCTTTGTACACTCTGCTGCTTCCTCCAAGGCTTCTCACTGGTAGAGTCAGGTTGTGATCTGGCAGGGTGATAAGGTAGGGAGTTTCTTTATGGAGGATCAGATGATACTGTCTGGAGAGGAGAAGAGTTCTCCAGACTCAATAGCCAGTGACTGAACTCTGCTCTGGGAATAGCTCCTTTATTTTCTTAGAGCCAAGCATTTGTTCTTTCAAAATTCTTTCCTCTTGAAGGACAAAGATGGGATGCTATCACTCAAATGTGGTATATAGAGAAACAAAGCAAGGATATGGAAGGTGTCCAAGGAAAACAAACCCTTGGACTTTGATGACAGAACTGCTCTTACCATGCTGCGGGTAGAGGGGGGGAAGAGGGACTAGGAGTAACGTAAGGTCAGTGGTTGAGGGTCTTATACACTTTGGTGGTGGTGCTGTAGTAACATTGTACACCGAAAGTATTTAATGATAACACAATTAAATAGTTTATTACATGTTACCTTGATAACAGTAAACCATTTATGACAGAAGCAAACTCTTCCCTCTTTGGCATGATTACCACTGGGGCAGCTGAGAACTTAGATTCTGAATGCAATTCTTTTTTCATTTAAAAGAATTACAACCCCATTTCCTATTGCAGTGATGACCAGAAGTAGCCCATACCTGGTTGTGGTGCTCAAGTTATGGCACTCTGTGAAGTCACATGAGTTTGATGTGGTGCCTGCACACAATTGTTGGCAATCACAATTTTCTGTGGTCCTGGAGATACCAAATAGCAGTGCTTCCACTGCAAACTCAGCATGTGTGGGGTAATGTCAAGGACTAAAGAAGACGTGGTCTCTGTGACTGAAAACTCCAGGTCTTGTCAGAGTCGGGATGGGCTACCTCCCCTCCCATCTTCTGGAAGCTCCTGAAGTCACACCCACACCCCAAAGCCACTAACATTTAAAATTTTAACTCAACACCAAACATTAGCCAAGAGCCACAAATGCTGGCTGACTTGACCGAGAATGTGGAAAGATAGGTCTACAGCTGAATCTCAGCAAAACTATGTTCATGAAAAATGAACTAGTTCCAGAGGCCCTCATTCACTCTCAATTGAACAAACATCTCTGAATGGAGCAGTTATGTGTACCTAGGTCGAGAAGTCAACATAATGAACAACCTAAAACCTGAGCTGCACAGGAGGAAGAGAGCAGCATGGAATGCCTTCAAAAGCATCGAAGAAATAGCTAAAAAAGACAAAGAACCTCCAGCTCTGGGCATATCTCTTCAACTCCACCATTCTCCCTGCATTAACATACGCCTCAGAGACCTGGGCCCTACGAAAGCAGGATGAGAATGCTATTCGGATCTCCCAAAGAGGAATCGAAAGAGCTATGCTTGGAATATCACGCCTCACTCAAGTGAAAAAGGAATCCTGAGCCCTGACCTCCATCACTATTCCAGAGTCAGGGATGCTGTCTCATTTGCTAAGGCATCGAAAATCAGATGGACTGGACATGTAATGCGATTTGGAGATGACCGCTGGACTAGAGCTGTTACCAACTGGATCCCACAGGATGTCAAAAGATCACATGGCTGCCCACCTACAAGATGGTCAGACTTCTTCGTCAAGACCCTGAATGAACTGTTTGAGGCTCTTTGTATGTCTTAAGCAACCAGATGCCATTGGGCTACACTGGCACGTGATAGGGTCAAATGGAAATATTACTGGCGCCTGCTCAAGCAAATCGACGAATAATGGGATGTCAAGTGATCAAGTGCTCTCCAAACTTTACAACACTGACAATCCAGTAGTAGCATACCAGATTGGGTAGGCTATAATTTGAGAAGCCATCCAATATTGACTAGAACACTAACACAGAAGGCTTAACTTTTAACAACATCTTAGTAATCCATCAGAAAAATCTTGATGTTCCCATGGTGAGATACAACAATTCTCACAAGGTTTCTTCTAAAGAAATATTTTTGATCATTCTATTAACACATAATATAAAATAAAACATTGTGGGCCTGATACAGGGGCAACCTTGAGGGGTGGCTGGGAAAATTGGACAGTGGTGGAGGGAAGGTGATAATGGTAGTGAAATTGGTGTTGGAATATTGAATGCCTATAACAAATAATCATGAACAACTTTGTAAACCATAGTTTTTAAATAAAGTGTGGGGATAAAATTAAAATAAATTAAAATAGGGGCTGGAGCAATCTTACAGAGGGTAGGGCACTTGCCTTGTACACACTGGACCCAGATTCAATCCTCAGTATCCCAGAGGGTCCCCTGAGCACTGTCAGGTGTAATTCCTGGAGTGCAGAGCCAGGAGTAGCCCCTGAGCATTGCTGGGTATGACCCAAAAAGTAAAAAAGAAAAAAATTAAAATAAAAGAGACACATTGCCACTGAGCTATCACCTTATCCTCTAAACATGATTCTTACAGTATAGGAATGTCATGCATGTGTATATGTGTCTGTTTGTTTAGTTGCGTATAAGAGTCATGGTCTATGAAAGAATTCCTTTGAACAATTTGTGTTGACAAAAATATCTGTAATGATCATCTTGGAACATACTATTCAGGATAGATCATCCTGTGTTCTTAGCATATGAACATCCTACTGCAATATAATCCTTCATGGCAGAAATTGTGATTTATTGGCAATCATTTGCTAAAAGTCTATATTAGTGTAAAAGGAAGTCCTGAGGCTGGGGAGATAGCCCAGGTGGTAAGGTGTTTTGCTTTGTAAGCAGTCAACCCTGGTTTGATCTCTCATATAACTATGTGTATGGTTCCCTGAGCGCTGCCATTAGTGATCCCTGAGCAAAGAGACAGGAGTAATGCCTGAGCATGGCTGGGTGTCCTCCAGTATAAGTAAGTAATTAAATAACAGAGTATTCTGATACTGTCAACCTTGGCAAATGTTATTCTCTTCTCCAAATACTACTGTGACAAAGATATCTCCATTATTTGGCATTAATTTCCACACACGGTGTGAGAGGCTCACAACTACAGCGTATGTGTGCTGGAGTTGTTGTATCAAGGAGAAAGCCATAAAACCCGCACCAGCCACTGCAAACATTGTGAGACTCCCCAAGTATCTCAGCTGGGAAGCGCCCAGCTCAAATGGAAGCATTATTGTTTCAGAGACAGACAGGCACAGAGTAATTTCGGGATGCATAGCATGGTAGCAGAAGCTCCTTGGATTTCTGAAAGCCCTGACCATGTTCAGATCTTTTCCAACAAAGACCTGTGAAGGAGGACGTTGGCAGAAAAGCTTTAGTTCTGCATGGTAGTATAACCAGAGGAGGGAGAGTTCTCAAATAAAGAACTCTTTTCTAGCTTTTACCTCCTGTCTTGGATTATCTATCGTCCATACCTACACATTCACTTTGTGTTCTTGATAATGTTTTAGAATACATCTGATTTCTAAACTACAGTCGTTGATATAAACAGGTACTTGTAGCATACAACATGTAAAACATGTAGATCCTATCATCACATTATTTTTTTGATGGTTGCACTTTTGTTATTATCGATCATTCCATGTTCACCGACAACTAAATCGCCTCTTTACCAACTTACCTTCATAGGCCTTTGCTCCTTTCTTGTTGCAGGACACCTAAAAGCCTTGCATCTGCCCCTGGATTGCCTCCTGCAGGTCACTTCGTAGAATAGGGGGTAGTTTAAATGTGGAAGTTTATCTGACCATGTATTCTGTACTGGCTGGTATAAATATTCTCTCATGCTACCACAATCATCGTGGGACTAGCTAGATCTTACCAGCATATTTGCCTGGCCACGTTGGATCTCTAAGTAATTAGACCAGAGAGAAATGCTGTTTGCCTCCAAGCAAGCAAGCATGGCTCCCTGATAACTCAAAGGCAACTAAAATACAAAACTACCGTGAAGTAGACGAGACTCTTGGGAAGGCTTGGAGAAATATTTAACTGACATTAGTATTAGTCTTTGGTACAGAGACATGCCATCTCAGAAACCCCCTTCTCTACCCTATAAGGCATTTCTAGGCAGATCTTGGCTCAAAAAATTAGCATATAATAGGGCCTAGGTGAGGTGCTGGGAGAAATTACCTAAGGGCATTTGACCCTTCCTGCTTCCCATAATAGTGAGAGGTCTGAGTTGCAGGGGTATAAAACCAGGCTGCTTCCTCTCTCTCTCTCTCTCTCTCTCTCTCTCTCTCTCTCTCTCTCTCTCTCTCTCTCTCTCTCTCTCTCTCTCTCTCTCTCTTTGGCTCTTTGTGAGCTCGCACCCTTCTTGGGAGTCTTGTCTTTTGTCTCCTCTTTACAGGGCCTTAACACATGGTGGCCGCCATCTTGGCCTACCTGTGGCTGGGGTTTTAGCAGGGAATCCTAAACATAGGGTCTTTTCTACTGCTGACTTGTATGCCTGAACCTGTGATAAGTAAAGCCTTTTAAAACTGCATTGGATTCCTGAGTCTTCATCCATTCCCGCCTGCTTCAGAGGTAGAAGTTAACTTCGCTTCCCGGCACTGACGGGCACCCTGGCGGCGTCCCTGACACTTTCTCTTACAATTTTGTAATGACCTTCCTCATACTGTTCTAGTATCTTCAGTTCCAAGCCAACTCTTTTCTCTCATTGGTATTTAACTGCTGGAGGATAATTATGATGTGGAAATTAGGTCACTCATCACTGTATCACTGTATCACTGTCTTCCCGTTCATCATCGATTTGCTCGAGCGGGCCCCAGTAACATCTCCATATGTCCTGTCTCATGCTAGTAGAGCCCAAGGCATCTGCTTGCTCCAGGAACATAAAAGAGCCTCAATCCATTCCGGAATGAGGTCTATAATTGCTACTGGTATTTGGCATATATATCAAATACAACATGGGTAGCTTGCCAGGCTCTGCCGTGCAGGTAGCATATCTCATGGTGGTATAATAAAATACTTAAAAAAATTCAAAATATACATACAGAGAACAGACTGGTAATGGGGAGCTGTGTAAATGGTCAAAGGTCAAATTTTCAAACATAAAAGATGCTCTGAAACTGTAACACATGTATCATGATTATATTGACCACACTGTATCATTATGTTATGTTCACCACTATTTTATATTTGTAAGTTGATGAGTCACTCATATTGTTTTTATTTCCCTGACTAAAACTTTCCTGGTATTTGGTTAAGAAAAGATTGACTACATTTTTCAGAGTTTTATCGTCTCTTTGTTAGTGAATTCATTTATTAGTGAATAAATAACTTTTAGCTTCTTTGCCAGAGGAAGTGATTTCGTTCACCTCCATACAGTATGTTTGAAAATTACAATTGATGGGGTCGGAGTGATAGCAGAGCGGGAAGGGCGTTTGCTTTGCACACGGCCGACCCGGTTAGATCCCTGGCATCCCATATGGCCCCGAGTACCTCCAGGAGTAATTCCTGAGTGATAGAGCCAGGAGTAACTCTTGACCGTCTCTTGGTGTGACCCCTCCTCCCAAAAAAAGGAAATTAGTCAGAGGGGTTTGTGCGCCAGCCCTGCAGTGTCTAAGAACCACCACTGGGGGCTTCAAAATAGAAATATTTTGCTTTACATCTTTGGAAGGCTCCAAAAGTGAAGACAAGGAGCTGGGGTTCTAAATTAATAAAATGATGCCTAGTAACTTTTTGGGAGGCTTGGGGGCCACACTTCGTGGTGCTCATGACTTTTATTTACTGTGCTCAGGGTAAATAAAAGCCCAGGGTAAATAAATAAAAGATTACTCCTGGTGGTGCTCAGGATCTTAGGCAGTGTGGGGAATTGAACCAGAGTTGGCTGTATGCAAGGCAAGTACCTTAACCCCCTGTACTATCACTCTGATCCCTCTATCACCATTTTAAATAGTTTATGTAAAAAAAGTGAAAATCGTGTCAAGCAATAGTGTTGAATCATAAGTAGCTAAGGAGTTGTGGGACTTAAGCAAAGAAAGGGAGTTATTTGGTTGTCTGTAGCTTAGAACCTTTGTGGCCACTTGTGGCTAGTTAGCCTTAGCATTCTGGTTAGGTTTTTTACCCTGGTTGCTAGAGGTCTTGTTAGTGAACACCTCAGTTCAGCGGGCCTCTCAGCTAATGAATGTGAGGAGGAATCTTTCTTCCTGGCCTCTCTTCCTATTTCTGGTACTCTCTAAGAGAAACCTAGGTGGTCCTTGCTAGTAGACATACCGCTCAGATCTCCAATCACATCCTCACCAGGGTTAAGTGTGTTTTCCCTCCAAATCTCCCTTCTTATAAGGCCTTCTATTGTTCTGGGTTAGAACCCATCCTAATGGCTTTGCTTAACTGGAGACCGTCTGTAAAGACTATCACAAAATAAGGCTGTTGTCTTCTGAGATACTAGGAGTTAGTTAGAGCTTGAAATGTGTGGGAATACTCCCAGTCTTACAGGGGAGTAGGGGGCATTTTTTCTCTGCCCTTTGTGGTTAGAATGGGTTGGGCTTTACTTCCTCCGCAGCAGCCTGACTAGACACTGGGCGGTTCCTCACAATTTGTTTTCTGTCTTTCCACCACTTGACAATAGCTTCTCTTGGTATCATCCTTCACAGAGAAGAGTCCTGACTAGGAGTGAAAGCAGAGATTCGGTTTCAAAGAAGCTGTCCATCATTCCTATGAGAGAACAAAGACTCACTCCGGCTCTACACACACTTGTTCCGCCCCTCTACACCGTGCTCCACTCCCCCTTCATCTCCCCAGCTGTGACCCCAGCTGACATTTTCCTCTGACCTTCCTCAGAAGTCACTCCAGCTTAAGTCACTACCTGCTGATTTGCAGAAAGTCAAAGCAGCAGTTTGTCCTGGTCTCTTTCTCCAACAGTGAAAGTCCAGAGACTCCCTGCTGTGAACGCTTTGTGCTTCTCAGCCTTTACCACAGAAAGACAATCTGCTGCCCAGACCAGCAATAGGCTTATCTAGAAGTAAAGAGGCCCCTTGGCTGAGCTGGAAATGCCACACACTTGGTGGTGTGTAGGGGAGTGCAAAAATGGGAGGGCTGTTAAAAGAGACCCTCAAAAAAAAACCAAAAAAATAATGGAAAAGTCCAGAGTTCACTAACCATCGAGAACATGCTACCTGAAGTTTAGGTTCATTTTTATAACCTGCCCTTCATGCCTGCTGGCCTCCTTGCTACGGCAGTTAGTGCTCCCCACTGTCTCGCAGATCTGAGAGAACAGTCAGAGCTCAGCAGCAGATTAGGTGGTTCTGTTTTTATTTTTGTTCCCTGAAATAAAAAGATAGCACTGTACTCACAATGAAAACTTTTTCGATGTTTGTGTTCTGCTCCCACACCAACTAAGGAAAAGTTATTTTGCCTCAGGGAAATTTGTAAGCTGAGTTGAGACCGAGAAAGGATTATTGAAACTATCTTCCTATACACCTGGGTATCGGACCTTCCAGAAGTGTGATTACTCTGGGGAACAGGAGTGATGGAGACGATATGAGAGAGGAAAGCACATTTTGCTTGATAAGAATTTGGCAATGGCCTTTCATTTGGGAGTAAAAATGCCTCTTAACCAAAGCTGTGATTTAACCTCACTGAACCTTCAGGTTTGCTTTTAAACTTGCCTCATGGGGAAGACAGATTAACAATGTTTTGCCTGTAAAAGGTCCTTTGGAGGCAAACTCTCCTGCCAATTTCTAAAAGTTTAATATAATACTGACTCAGAGACATGAAAGAAACAGACAAGAAAGGAGCAGACTGAAAAAGGAGGCGCAAATGCAGAGAAAAGGCAAGTTGTGGAGAAGCTGAAGCTCCTGCAGAACGTGGCTTCCACCCCAAGGTGCACTGGCTTGGCCAGGACAGGGCTGACAATCTGCACTGTCTCCATTAGAAGCAGATCTCTCTCTCTCAGACCTCAGGCTTCCCAATCGCCCGTGTTTGTTCTCTAAAAGTGAACAAACACCTTTAGTGGTGATGCTTTAGCACACCTGTACCTGCACATACATGCTCACAAATTGACGGGCGGGCGACTAGTATAAATTCTGGGGTAGGATTTTTTTTTGTTTTTTGGGTCACACCGCGATGCTCAGGGGTTTCTCCTGGCTCGCACTCAGGAATTACTCGGCGGTGCTCGGGGACCATATGGGATGCCGGGGACCGAACCTGGCGGCACAGGCCCGCCGCAAGGCCCCCTATGGGGTAGGATTTGAACCAAGGAGATGGTCTTTGATTATTATGGTTCAGTGTCTCCCGTCTCCTTCTTGCTTCATTATGCGCATTCTTTTCCTACTGTGCTGTGGCTCTGCCATGTGTTGTCGTCTCATCTTCCCTCATGAATGAATGGACAGAGATGAAGACTTACTTCTGAGAGAGAGAGAGAGAGAGAGAGAGAGAGAGAGAGAGAGAGAGAGAACAAAAAAATACCTGCCATGGAGGTGGAGTATGGTGAGTGGTGGGAGGGAATCTGGGGACATCAGTGGTGGGAAATGTACACTGGCGAAGGGATGGGTTATATGACATTGTATGATTGAAATCCAATCATGAACAACTTTCTAACTATGTATCTCACTGTGATTTCAATTAAAAATTCATTTTTCAAGAAGTCTTTTATTTCTCCCTCTCTCATACACCAAGCTCCACATGTTATGTAGGCAGTAGATGTTCAACACATGTTTTATTAACTGGATTTCCTCTATGGCAAGAATAGACAACTTTTTAGACCAATTTGCCACTAAAAATGTAGGATAGCTTTTTAAAAAGATCCACTTCTTAGCAGTTGTTAGACAGTTATCAAAGCATACAGACATTAGGGACTAAGTCCTAAAGGGAAGAGTTAAAATGAGACCAAGGTTGGGGTAATTTCTCCCCCCCCATTGTCAGGGCCCTGGCCAGCAGCCCCCTGCATGAATGAGGGAGACCTAGGTCTTGCAGGACTCCATCCGTGCAAAAAGGAGAAATGAGAGGGATGGACTTGGGAGAAGCTTCTGCCTTGCCTGCGCTGAGAAAGGAAAGAAAGACACCAACACAGCGGGGAGTTCTGGAGAGCAAGACACCAACACAGTGGGGACTTCTGGAGAGCAGTTTATGTCTACTGAGCATAGCTTAGGCCTTTTTATACAAAATTTTCTGGGTAGAGGGGATACAAAGCACAAATAGCTTTGCTATTTGCTACTTTGCTGAGCCATTGGAGCAAAGTATTCAGAAGGCCAGGCACATCCTGTCCTGTAAACAGGTGTTGTTCTCTGGTGGATGCAAACATTTGGGTGTTGGGAAGGTTTATTATTTTGAAAACAGAGCTCACTTCTGGGTCCCGCCCTTAGGGCCTGATGGTGGGAAAGAGCCAGGCCCTAAGACGAGCTGCTTAGTGCCCAACACCCATGGGACCAGAGAGAGTGTATAGGAGGTAAGTCTCATGCCTTGCATGCAGCCAACCCCATTCAACCCACATCCCTGGTACTGCATATGTTGTCTGGAGTTCCAATAAGAGTGATCTCTGAGCAGAAGGGTAGGTAGTATTCTAAGAAAACAAAAACTTTTTCCCCTCTAGGTATTTGCTGATTCATAACAGGGATAAGACTGAGAGGCAGAGAACACAGTCAGGAAATGGTAGTTAATTATATCTCAATAATGCTGAGGAAATGCTCTAGAATGCTCTGGGCCAGGAAAGGTGGCTGTACACATACAGAGAAGCTGGGGAGAGTACCAAAGGTACAAAGAAATAAAAATCAGGCCACCAAGGTGAGAGGACCTGGGGGGAATCCCACAGTGATGCCTGAAGGCCTGCCCCACAGAACTAAGGAGCTCCAGAAACAGCAGCGCCAGCGCCCGATCAGATCAGCACAACTCCGGATTACAGTGCTCAGCTCCCAGTCTGCCCTCTCCTAGAAGCCAATGTCTGTAGGTTTTCACATGCATGTTCAACTTTTCACCTATGTGTGTCTGCCCTCCCCTTACCTTTTGAGTTCTCCTCTTAGGGTGTGCAAGAGCCATAAAAAAAGCCTGAAACTCTGATCTCATGATGGGAAAGTGTGGAGCAGATTTGCAGTTCTGAGTGTGGGGCACTGGAGGCTGCCTCCCCTTACTCTGGGCCTCATGTTTTAACACCCACTACGGACTCCACCGGGCAGGTGCTGAGGGAGGTGGGGCAGAGCGCAGAGACGGCAGAGACCTGTAGGTGCAGGATAGAAGCAGCAACAGCCATTCAGCACCACACAAGGTTTCACTTGAAGGCAGAGAACACCCAGGGGCTGTGGGACTGTTGTCCACAGACAAGGTTGTACCAAGACAGGGAGGGGTCTTGTTTCCAGAGAAAGACTTGGTTGGCTTGTCTACTTATTTTTAATTAATGTAATTAATTTATTTTTAATTAATTACTTCACTTTAGTGTTGACTTACCATAAGATACACAGTTACGCGATTACAAAGTTGTTCATCATTGAATTTCAGTCATACAATGTTCCAACACGGGATGGGTGTTGGTCAAGCAGTTTCACGTGCTCAGTGGGCAGGCAGGAAATGGGGCACATGTCTCAGGGATAAGAGGCATTGTGCCCGGCTGGTGAGAGGCCGCCTGACAAGAGCTCCTTGTCTGTAGGAGCAGAACAGAAGCAGAATGTGCTGTTTAGCCACTGAAACACTCCTGGCTTTACCAGCTGCCAGAGCAGCACATAATAACCCATTTTTCCTTTTAGGCCTTATAGCAAGTGAGATAGAGAGAGTGGGGGGAGAGAGAGAGAGAGAAGGAGAGAGAGAGAGACAGAAGGCTCCATATCTAGACCTATCTTCAACTCCTCCCACTCTTTCTTATTTGGGGTCTCAGATTCTTTGCTAACTGAGCTGACAGTTTAATGCAAGGACCTGAGGAGATGGTGCTGCTTGGTCCTGTGCCAGGGGTACCTGGGTCATTCTGGGGCCACTCAGACAACCTCTAGGGCCACACCCAGCAGTGCTTGACGGATCATGTAGTGCAGAGGATTAAACAGGTGCTGCATGCATGCAAGGTATGTACCTTAACCCTGTTACCAAACTACCAAGTTATAGACTGCTTTGCCACCATTTCCCCCAGTTGAATCTGCAGTTTTCATAGCTTGTCACATAATAATACTTTAACTGCACTGTTTTCAGTATATCTTCACAATCCTTCAATAATTACCTATTGTTGGGCTGGAGCAATAGTATGTAATTAGGGCACTTGCCTTGCACATGGCTGACCTGGGTTTTGTCTCTGGCACCCTGTGTGGTCTGCCAGGAGTGATCCCTTCGCACAGGTCAGGAGTAGTTCCTGAGTACCACTGGGTGGAGCACAAAGGAAAAAAAAAACAGAAAAAGAAACAAAATAGCTCCCTACTGCATTTGTGACTTGGCTTCTCCAGGTTACACGACAACACAATCATCGTCAGCACATGGACCAGCTGACCAGGCTCACTGCAACCTGCATCAGCTTTAAGAGCCAACTCTGACTTTAGGATGAGAAATTAGACGTTTCAATTTTGGAAATATGATCAGATAATAAAGTTAGTCAGAGTCAGAGCCAATTTTCTTATTGATGTTTTTCTTTTCTGTAAAATAAAGGTAATCTGTTAAAAATATGCTTCTTATTTGTTAGAGTCAAAGGATCTATTTTCATTTTGAATGATTAAAAACAGATGTGGCTGTAACATTTTTATTTTTCCTGAATTGATGCTTTGGAGAAAGGGCTGGGTACGACAGGTTCAATCATCAAAGCTTTCATTTCCACTAATTCTCCGGCTGCCCTGTTCTCCCAGGACCACCCCTGGATCCACATCACATAAATCCATCACTCAGTCATCCAGCTGACCCTGATTTTTTTAAACAAAATGAACTTTATTTCCTTTTACTATTTTAATTATTTTAATTTTTTGGAGCACATGGGCAGTGCTATGGAGCTATTCTCCATCATACACTCAGAGCTCATGGTACTAAGGATCAAAAAGGCTCAGTTGCATGCAAGGCTCTTTTACTATTCCTCCAACCTGACACTTTTAAAGTATAATTTTAGGAACACTGACAAATTAAACAGAGAATTCCCTGGATCCACATTCTGCAACTCCTATTGTCTCACAATAGAGACCCACCAGAGACGTACCTTTGTCATAATTAATAAACCTACGTTGACACATGATTGCCATCCAAAGTCCATAGTTCATATTAGCTTTCACTCCTTTATGAACTGGATACATGGAGCACTGTCGGGGAACTCTGGGCGCCCGACAAAATCCAGGAGCAGAGCAGGAATCTCAGTGGAACCTCCACTTGTCAAGGAAATGCTGGGTGCCCCGACAAAACCGGGAGCAGGATATAGGGATCCCTTTCTGTCTCAGGGGGTTGGCAACCAGCAGACGGAGAAAAACGGAAAGAATCCAGCAAAGTTTCAAAAGGCTTTACTCTCACAGGTTCTGGTATACAATCCAACACTAGGAAAACCCTGGACTTTAGGTTCCTGGCTGGGCCCCGGACACATGTAGGTTTAGAATCCTAGGCCAAGATGGCCACCACCATGTGATAAGGCCTAACAGGGAAGAGGCAGAGAGGAGAGCAGAGGGAGAGGGCAAAAAGGTAAAAGACAAAAAGAGAAAAAGACACAGAAGAAAGCAGGCTACAGCTTTTATATCTTTTCAATATAGACCGCACACACCAATGGGAAGCAGTTGGGGTCAATTTGCCTCAGGTAACTTCTCCCAAGACCTCACCTAGGTCAACTGAAGTGTTAATGCTGCCCAGCCAAGATCTGCCTTGGAAGTGACCCTGCAGGGTAGGGTGGAGGAGGGGTGCATGTGAGATGAACTGTACTTCAGAATACAGAGGCAAGTATTTGTACCAATGGATATTCTATGGCAAGGTATATATTTCTCCAAGCCTTCACAAGATTCTCATCTTTACTTCATAGTTGTTTTGTATATTAGCCTTTAGACTTATTAGAGAGCCATGCTTTCTTGCTTGGGAGGCAAACAGCATTTCTCTCTGGTCTAATTACTCGAGATCCAATGTGACCAGATAAAATACTGGTATGATCTAGCTAGTCCTACGATGATTGTGACAGCATGAGAGAAAATATTTATACCAGCTAACATATAATACATGGTAAGATATACTGCCACATTCAAACTGTTCTCCTGCCCCATCTACAAAGTGGCCTGAAAGAGGCAACTCTAGGCAAGATGCCGAGGCTCTGGGTAACAGTGTACTGCAACAGACCACTATGCATCTACCAGTGTAGAATCATGCAGAATCATTTCACTGCCCTAAATATGCTCTGTGTCCCATATCTCCATTCCTTCTTTCCACAATCCATAGCAAACACTAGTCTTTTCCCTTCTTTCATGATTTTTGCCTTTTGGAGAACACCATACGATACTCCACCTTTCCACTTGGCTTCTCTGAGTAATAAACACTAGCTTCTTCTAGGTCTTTTGCAGCTTGCAGTTTATTTCTCCTTAGTGCTAAACAACATCTCATTTCTTCTTGTACCCCAGTTTATAAGTTCATCTCTGCCGACTGGAGGACATCTTACTCTCATCCAAATTTTGACAATAATGCATCTGTCCAGTCAGTCCAATGAGAACAGTAGTGTCCTATTAATAGCAGTGTTATTGAGTGCTGTAGCGTAGGGACTGTGTTTAAACCCATGCCTGCCAGATTGTAACTGTTCCCGCCATAGGCCTGTGCTAGAAAATTCAGATCTGAGTATATTTCACAAATCCCTGATTTCCCCACTAGAAATTGTTTAGTTCACATCCATGTGCACTCATTGAGTATTTTCAGTGTTTAGCTGGACAGAAAAGCAGCTAACAGGAGGTGGTTTCTTGCCCTAGGGAAAGCTTGTGAGGCTTACAAAGAGTCCATTACTATCAACCATTATGAATATTTATTTACTGAGCAAGTTCTAAGCGTCAAACACATCTGAGAATTTCATTAAATCCACACAATGGTCCAGAAAAGACATTTTCATGAAATATGAAATGGCCTCAAGCGGGCTGAAGGGGACCTACGTGTATTTGCCTGTAGGGGCGCAGTGGCTAATCACATCTGTCCGTGGGTGGAGTCTTTGGGAAGGCTTCCTTGCACATTAAAGTTTGAATGTTGGTCCCTGCTGCTTTCCTTCCATCCCAAGGGTAGGGTCAAGTATTTGAAGGAAGGGGCCAGAGTCAGGGGTTGGGTGAGACAAGTGGGAAGCTAAACATCACCCCCACCCCAACAGGCATATGTATAGAACTCCTAAAGCTCTCTAGTTTAGAGCCCTATTTCACAGAAGGAGAAACTTCAGGAGTTAAAGAAACAGGCCCACTCACCTATGACCTCTACTCATTCACATTGGCTTCATTGAGCAGAGTAGGTCGACTGTTTTTCCAAAATAGGGTGGGACACATTATGTTGGGCACTAAGTGGCTAGTCTTTTTTTTTCCCAAAGACAATTATTTTATTTTTTTTAAATAGGTAGACAATTATTTTATTTTTTTTAATTCTTTAAAAATTTTTTTATTTTTTTCCGATTTAATTTTATTTTATTATCCCCCCAAAAACATTACTACACCATCCTAGACATACAATTGAAAGATGCTCATGTAGAGCCTTGGTTCTACAGTGTTCCAACACCCATCCCTCCACCCAAACCCATCTCCCATCACCAATGTCCCCACCTCCCCCCCCTCCCACACCTCAACCACTTGGTGGGTTCTGCATGTCATTTCTCTCCTCTTTTATCTCTCCCCTCCCACCAAACTTTCCTGCTCTTCGTGGAATGCAGTGCATTAAAAGACATTACTGTTTCCGCTATTTTAATGGACCGCACAGCCGTAAGGGCCGCACGACCTGGGCTCAAACTGGTTTTGCTCTGTTAATCTGGTCGTGGAGGCAGTTTCCAAGTGTCCGGACAGCAAAAATGGTGGCTAGTGTGATGGGCGAAGTCTCATCCGGCTGCTTCCGAGACCCCCCAGAAGTGACGGGCCCACTCCCAAAACTCGCCTGCCCTCCTGGGGGTCCCATATTCAGCTGGGCCGGGCGAGCCGAAGTTCCAGCCTCCCCAGCCGCCAGGAGCCTCTTCATTCTATGGCTGATGGCTCCTGGGCAGGGCCACCAGGCTCGACAAAATGGAGAGGGGAATGGCCGAACCCTGACTCCATCTGACGAATTCCCAGTGATTCCCGCCTCTGGGAGCCACCCACCTGGGCTCGAACTGGTTTTTGCTCTGTTAATCTGGTCGTGAGGCAGTTTCCCAGCGTCCGACAGCGAAAATGGTGGCTAGTGTGATGGGCGAGTCTCATCCGGCTGCTTCCAGGACCCCCCAGAGGTGACGGGCCCCCCCCAAAACCCGCCTGCCCTCCTGGGGGTCCCATATTCAGCTGGGCCCAGGGCGAGCCGAGTTCCAGCCTCCCCAGCCGCTTTTGAGCCTCTTCATTCTATGGCTGAATTCTTTAAAATTTTTTTAAAGATTTTTCCTTAATTTTTATTATACCACCGTGAGATATACAATTACAAGGGTGTTCATAATTGGGTCTCTGTCATACAGTGTTTCAGCACCCATCCCTCCACCAGTGACTCATTCCCACCACCAACGCACCAATGCACCAAACATTCCCCTCCCACCCAACCCCAGCCTTCCCCTATAGCAGGCACCTTTCCTTTCTCTTTCTATCTCTCTGTCTCTGTCTTTGTATCTCTCTCTCTTCCCTTACACTTTGTGGCTTGCCCTACAGATATTAATGGTTTATGATGTATCTATGTGTATATTCAATAGTGAGTTCTAGTGTGACATTATAATTCCTCATTCCCCATTAACCACCCCTGTTTGTTGAAACTAGTTTGTTGATCAACTAGTTTGTTGATCCTTTCAGTGTATAAATGTGAAAGATCCTGGGAAGGACCTTGTCCTAACTTCCATTATTGTCTAAGACTGCTTGCGCAGCTGTAGAGCAGCCACATGCTGGCACAGCTGTGGTTCTGGAGTGTCTCTCTTCTGGGGTTGCTGGTTGTGGTGGCTGAGCTCACAGCCACGCCTGCCAATATGGAGGTGGAGGATTTTTTTTTCCTTTTGGGTCACACCCAGCGATGCTCAGGGGTTACTCCTGGCTCTTCGCTCAGGAATTACTCCTGATAGTGCTCAAGGGACCATATGGGATGCCAGGGATTGAACCCGGTCGGCTGTGTGCAAGGCAAACTCCCTACCTGCTGTGCTATCGCTTCAACCCCTGGAGGTGGAGGAATGGGAGAAGCCCAAATCCCTGCTCCAAGTCTGGCCAGCGTGGCCTCCCCGCACTTATGAGCGAACCCTTGGAGCTATGTTGGACTCGCCAAGGGCTGGCTGAGCCATTTACCACCCATGGGCTGCTCCACGTGGGGCCAAGAGGCACAGCTGTGGGTCTGGAGTGTCTCTCTTCCAGGGTTGTTGGCTGTGGTGACTGGGAGCTCGCAGCCACGCCCGCCGACATGGAGGTGAAGGAATGGGAGGAGGAGCCCAATCCCTGCTCCAACTCCAGCCAGCGTGCCCCCCAACCACCCCACACGTGTGAATGAACGCTTGGAGCTATGTTGGACTCAGCCAGGTGCTGGCCGAGCCATTTACTAAGTGGCTAGTCTTAGGGCCTGGCTATTTCCCACCATGGGGCCCTGAAAGTGGAACCCAGGAGTAAGTCAATAAAGCCCAAATACATCCACATGAAAAGCATCAGTACAGAATGTGCCTAATTTTCTGACCACAGAGATATGTAGTTGCTATTCTATTGCAATGGCCCAGGAGTTTGCAGGAGCCATTACTCTATGGTCAGGAGTTTGCAGGTGCTGCACGACTTGTGCTTGTAGCTCCTCTACCCAGGAACTATGTAAAAGGCTTTGGTTGTGCTCAATAAAACGGGAAGTGCTCTCCAGAACCATCCCCCACCCCCGCTGAGTTGGTGACTTCCTTTTCTTTTCTGCAGCAGTGGCAAGGCAGAGTTTTTCCCAAGTCCTTCCCTCTCCTTTTTGCAGGGATGAAGTCCAGCAAGATCTAGGTCTCCCTCCTTTATGCCTGGGGCTGCTGGCTAGGACCCCGACATCTGGTGTCCAACATGGGAAGCTTCGTCCTTACACCGGACCAGGTAAGACCTTGATACTTGCCCCAAACCCAGTCTTGCTTTTTTGATTGAGGATGCATGGTTTGCAATTCATCAACTTGGGAAAGAGTCTATTAGGTCTCAGGCTCTGCCTACTATGTCTGGCACGACATAGGCATTCTTAGGTCTGTCTCATTTTTTTTCACTTCATTTTGTCTTCTGAACAAGAGTATGAGTGTGCAAGTGAGTGGATAAAGGCCTCACAGCTTTGGCTATGGGGTCTGCAGTTCTGTGAAGTCTGTAATGGCTTAAGGGCACTTGCCTCTGAGGGCTTCAGCTCCCAGCCAGAGGTAAATGGGCACGGGGTTTTATGTGTGGCCCAATGTCAAGGACTTCTTTAGATCCTACAAGGGGTCTGACTAGGCAACCATCAGAATACTGCCCTCCTCTCTCTCTCTCTCTCTCTCTCTCTCTCTCTCTCTCTCTCTGTCTTCATTCCCTTTCTTTCTTGTCTGTCTTTTCAATTGTCTAATTTGGGACCACAAAGGCCTCTGGTTCATTTTCTTTCCTCTCCCTCTTTTTTGCACTAACAATCCCGTCGGTCTGCTCTGATGATGGGCAATTCAGCGCAGAAGATCAGCCACCCAGCCTTAAAGGTCTTCTGATATCTATTAAAGAGCTGTGGCCTCATTATTTTCAGAGAACCAGGTGGTCAAAATTTGAGAAACTATTTAAGAGGAGGCCCCACTGGAGACCTCTTTTCCTGGGACACATGGGAAAGGGTGGAAAACTATTTCAGGACAGGTGGTGATATAGAGGGGAGAGGCCCCCTTCCAGATTATATACCACTCTCAAGGCCTGCTTCAGGGAAGAGCAAAGTTCATAGCCTCTCCCTCCTTCTTCCTCTGAGCCTGTTGGGGCCAATCAAGTGGCCCTGAGGATCCACTTTTCTCGGGTCAGGATATGGAAAATGAAATATTACGGGAGATTTTTGGATACCCAGAACTCCCCCGCCCACACACACACACACACATACCCAGCTGCATTGGTGTCTTACTTTTTCCTTTCTGCAGGAGCGGCAAGGCAGAAGCTTCTCCCAAGTCTTTCTCTCTCTTTTTGCAGGGATGAAGTCCAGCAAGATCTAGGTCTCCCTCTTTCGTGCTGGGGGCTACTGGCCAGGGCCCCTGACAACATTATGCCTGACACCTAAGTAAACAATTTTTGGGTGGAGGAGGTGTTTGTTTGGGGGACTACAACCAGCGGTGCTCAGGCGCTATTTCCTCGTGATGCCTTGACTCCCTCCCCAGCAGTGCTGGGGACCAAATGGTGCCAGTGCTGAGGGTGAAACCCAGTCCTCCTGCATGCAAGTCATGTACTTAAGCACTCTGAGCTATCTCCTGGGTCCCCAAATAATCCATTTTACTACCATCATCTCAAGAGTGTCCTCCCCTGTCTGATGGTGATCATCAACCATGTAAATCAACCAGTACAATAACTGCAGGAGGACAAGTAGGGGTTCAGAAATGTCAAGGATGGAGCTTCTGGTTGCCCCAAGTCTAGCTTCCTAGACTAGAAGAGCTGTGAGTGCAGTGAGCAATAAGCAATATCAGCTTCATCAAAGTAGGCTGTGCTTATTGGCTTGTAGTTAATGTCAAAAATATGATTAAAGGGACTGCAGTGATAGTAAAGTAGGGAGGTTGTTTGGCTTGCTCATGTCCAACCTGGGTTCATTCCCTGGCATCCCATTATGGTCGCCTGAACACTGCCAGGAGTGATTCCTGAGTGAAGAGCCAGGAGTGACCTCTGAGCATAGCCAGGTATGACCCAAAAAGCCAAAAAAAATATGGTTAAAGCCTCCTGCTGGAGCGATGTTACAGTGGGTAGGGTGCTTGCCTTGCATACAGCAGACCAAAGTTTGATCCCTGAAACCACATGTGGTCCTAGAGTTTGCCAGGTGCAATTCCCAAGGGCAGAGTCAGGAGTAAGTCCTGAGCACCACTGGGTGTGGCCCCAAAACTAAAAAGTTTTCACCAAATATTTGTGAAATCTTAATCAGGAAACAAGAATTCTGGAGCACCTGCTTGCAATGAGATGAATCTATTATGCTCAGATCTGAGTGCAGAAGGCCAGGCTGGAATAGAGCCAGGTGCAGGGCCTGGGATCTGTCTTTACGCTCAAGAACACATTCCTGCAGTGCCTGGAGGAGCTGTCCAAGCTCACTGGTGAGTCCCTCCCTAAGAATTGCGTGGACTGAGTTATCTCACCCAGAGTCTGCTGCTTGCTGGCCAGCCAGGATCTAGCTGACAGGGGGTCCAAAGGCCTGACCCGCTGCCTCAGTTTGCGATGCCACTGCAGGGCGGTCCTTCCAGAGCTGTCCCTCACATCGCAGGCCCTTCTCCCTCTGTCATCCTGTCTCCACACTCCTGACAGTGCACCCCCTAAGCACACACCCTGCACACACATCTCTATCTCACAGAAGTTTCCTAGGAAACCCCATTTACTACACTGGTGATTGGACATTCCAGGAGCAGAGTCCACCTGCTTTTGGAAACACCAAGTTTTGCTTCTTTGGGAGGCAGAAGGGACGTGGAGGGCGGGATGTGCAGAGAGAAGACTGGAAATCTCAGAAATTGCTGTGGCCTCCTAGGTTCCTGGGGTGGGGCGGCTCTTGCAGGCTCTGACAGCAGCAAGAGAAGCACAATTTCCACATCTGCCAGCATCTTCCTTTCCCTCAATGGCTCTCAGGGAGTCAGTGCTCTGCAGGGAATCTTCTTACTCTCTTCTGCTTGGGTTTGAGACCTGCCTTTAGTGGCATTTTTGAGTAAATTGCAAAAAAAAAAAAAGGAAAAATGCTGACAAACATTGGCAATAGAAATAAAAGCCTCCAAATGGGGATAAAAGAATCCCCAGAAAGATCCTAGACTTGGCTTAACATCTATCCTTTAAGAAATATACTTAGCAACTGTAAGGGCAGCTCTATCCTAAAGGAACCCACCTCTAACCCCACCTCAAAACCACTTCACTTCTGACTTCTCGTCAACTTTTACAACGTGTCATCAGAGTCTCTTAAGCCATCCAAAAAGACATTTAGGGCAGATCAGGGGAGAGGAAAATTGTTAGAGAGACAATGAAGGAATCTAATGTGGCTGCGCCTCTTAAGCTAGCCTGTGTGAATAGCGTGGTCGGCTTCCAACGTGGGGTCTTTATGCTTTCAAGTCTGCACTGGAGTCTGGGTGCATGGCCAAGAGAATGGAAAGATGCTAGAGAAAGAAGGGTCTGTGGCCACTTCTCTGTGCTCCTGGGACTAGACCAAGCCTGCTAGGACAGCTTCAGAGGGCAGGTTCCTACTCTTCCATCCTCAGGGCCTTCCCTGGCGCTTGTCTCCAGGCCCAGGAAACAGTGGCCGGACACTACCGCCTGGTGTATGTTAGTCTTCTCCCCTCAGAAAGCACAAAGTGTGCACTTGCCAGCGGTGCCTGGGCGAAGATGACCCAGGTGTTTGCTTCAGCTACCGGGCTGCTGCTGTCCAGCACCACTGGGCTTTGGGGGGTCTTGTGGTCTGTACCACACACATTATGGAGAGTTGCTTTACCACAGTCTCATCCACTTCGCATCCCATAGGGCCTGTGGGTGCTCTCCTCAGAACCTGATCCATCTCTTCCAAAGCCGAGTTAGCAAATGTTGTTGTCTTCCAGCTGACAAGTTCGACCTCAAGGCTGGAATGCACAGAGAACAGGAATCCATGGGAAGGCCCAAGTGATAGGACAGCAGGAGGGCATTTGCCTTTATGTGGCCCACCCGGTTTGATCCTCGGCATCCCATATGGTCCCTGAGCTCTGCCAGGAGTAACCCCTGAGCATTGCCGGGTGATACAGACAGATAGACAGACAGACAGACCTAAAGTAAGTGCGAGTCAAGGTAGTGGGGAGCCCTGCGCTGCTTCCCTGGTCCTTGTATTCCTGGCTTGGGCTCCCCACTTGTCGGCTGCTCCTTTCCCACCCCCTCACCCCCGTAATGCTTGTTCCACTTTTCCCAAGGGCTGGCGTGGGAACGGGGTTCAGAATCCAGGGGTATATGGGACGATTCCCCACGGAAGAGCTCTTGGCAGCCGGGCCTATGAGTAGGGACTGAGGCAGGCAGCCCCAGGCAGGGGAGTGGGCGTCTTCACACTGTCGCACAACGTCCCAGCTCAGTGCCAGGGGGTGTGGCCGTTGAAATCCATTTCAAAAATGTCCAATCCAGGGATATTTTTCTGCTGCAGTCCAGAAAGCTCTTGCTTCTTTCCTTTCACAACTGTTTACATCCACAAAGTCGACTGCAGTTCTGGTAACAGGCCCACCCTCATTCTCAGGAAGCAGGCAAGTTCCAGCAGAAGAGCGCCATTCATATTTGCTCCTGCGTGTTTCTGTGCCTTTATCTGAGCAGCCTCATCCTTTTCTCTGTTGTCTTCAGTCAGGCATTCTGTGGTTTCTTCAGTCAACATTTCACAGAAGATTCCCGGCTGTGCTATGGGACGAAGGGATGGCCATGGCCTCTCCATGGGCACCGTCTGGGAAAATCTCTCTACCTTGGCAGGCTTCAGTGGGCTCCCCTGGAGGAAGCAGAGTTCTAAAGCCCTGCCACGGAGGTTGGCACCCACTGAGGTCAAAGCCCCAGAAAAGCAGCAGAAAAGAAACGAAGCCTCCCTTTTCCTTTTCTCCTTTTTTCCTTTGAAGGGGTGGTCAGGAAACCCCACCGGGCCGACAGCTGAATGGGAAGCTGAAACAGAGCCCACAAGACTGCTGCAGAGCTCAGCAGAAGGAACAGCTGTGCGGGCCTTGTCATCAAACGCTGATGTTAACTGCTCCTTGCTAACTGGAGAATAGCTGAACCTTATTAATACAGAGGTTAGGGTTAACACAGAGGTTAAGGCTGTAGAGATAACGCAGAGGTTAGCGTTATGCCTTGCAGCCATAAAACTGGGTTTGATGCCTGGCACCTCTTCCCTGCGCCCTGCAACCCCTTCTCCCCCTCCCCATAAAACATAAAATCCCCGAAGCACCTCCAAGAGTGATTCCAGGGCACAGGAGTGAGACCTGAATCACTCCAGGGGTGGCCCACAAACAACAAGTGAAGGAAATGAAAGTCCTTGTTTCACAACTTCTTGTGTGAATGGGTAGAGTCCACACACCCAAAGCTTTTAGCATTCTGTGACCCGGGAAAGGCTCAGTAAACATCAGCTATCTGACAATTCCAGACCTCTTCTTTCATGCTTGCCATTAGGGGATTCTTTTCATCTGGCCGGGCAGATATACAAATAGAGTGAAAACACAGCCTAACATGTGGAGACAAGGAAAAGAGGTGTGCCTGGAAGCGTGAAGCCAGGGAGACTACAGTTCCTGGTGAGGGGTGGGTGGTGCAAAGAAAGGTTTATGCCCCAGGTGCAAGGAGTGAGCTTCAAGTTCTAAAGGCATACAATGCCCCAGGCTTCCAAGAATCAAAGGAAATCAGCCACAGGGTTGCTGAGACACCAGAGAAGCTGCGGGGCACGGGGTGGGGGTGGGACACCACAGTTTCATGTGTGACCCTAGTGCTAATGCAGCAGCATAGCGGGGTGGAAGGTCAGGTGCCCAAGAGTGTACGTGCACACTTTGCCGATTTCTCATTAACACACATTCAACATTTAGAATAGGAGATGAAGGGGCCGGAGCGATAGCCCAGCGGGTAGGGCGTTTGCCTTACACACAGCTGGTCTGTGCTGGCCTGGGTTCGATCCCCATATCCCATATGGTCCCCCGAGCACTTCCAGGAGTAATTCCTGAGTGCAGAGCCAGGAGAAACCCCTGAGCGTCGCTGGGAGTGACCCAAAAAAGAAAAAAAAAGAATAGGAGATGAAGATTTTTTTTGGGGGCAGTCAGGTGCTTACTCCTGCCTCTGTGCTCAGGGTCCACTCCGAGCAGGCTCAGGGAACCTCATAGGGTACAGGGGTCAAACCACAGCTAATACATGCAAAGCACACAGCCTACGTAAGGCTCTATGGCTTCAACCCCCAACGTTGTTTTTGCAGAGGGACCATTTATTTTTAAAATTTGAATCACCATGATTTTATAATATGGTTCATTGTAAATCATACAATAATAGATGATAGACTTTCATGATACAATGTCCCAACACTGCACCCTTCACCGGAGAGCTCAACCCACCCCCACACCCTGTCCCCTCAAAACTCAGACCCAGCTTCACTTACCTGCCCTTGGTAAGTTTAGTTCTCAAAGTGCTGGGAGGTTAGGGGAGACCTGTGTCACCTGCCAGACAGCTGTGTGGAAACATGTCTGACCGGTGCCCCTGAAGACCGAAGAGCAGTTTTCAGGCAGACTAGCAGGGATGGAGCAGACACACCAACCAGGGCGAAGAATGTGTCTGAAAGTCCCCAAATAAAGGACAGCAAACATGATTTCTGTGGAACATCCAAAAAAAGAGTAAGGCGAGAAAGGGGCCACTGACAGAGGCCTAGGCCAAGGACACTGTGTCTTTTTGGGGGTGGGGATGAGGCCACAGTGGTGCTGCTCAGGCCTGTTCCTAATCATATGTGCATCTGCGGGGTAGCTGCATGCAGGGAAGCTCCTTAGCTCCTGACCTTTCTCTCAGTCTCCGGACATTGTTTCTTGCCTGGGTGCTTGAACTTGATTTCTTTTACAATTTTTTTGTGGGTGGGTCCAACTAAATTTTTTTTAACAATTTTTTAAATTGAATCACTGTGAAATACACACACAGTTACAAAGTTGTTCATGATCGGGTTTCAGTCATAAAATGATCCAACACCGCCTCCCTTCACCAGTGTACATTTCCCACCACCAGTGTTTCCAGTTTCCTTCCCATCACTCCCCTATCCTGCCTCTATGGCAAGCACTTTTGATTCTCTCTCTCTCTCTCTCTTTCCCTCTCTCTCTCTCTCTTTCTCTCTCTTTACTGGGAGAGGAAATATTGGGCTGATGAGAAATATAGATAAGAGGGGGCTGGAGCAATAGCACAGTGGGTAGGGCGCTTGCTTTGCACACGGCCGACCCCATTTCGATCCCTGGCATCCCATATGGTCCCCCAATTATTGCCAGGAGTAACCCCCTGAGCATTGCCAGGTGTGACCCAAAAAAGCAATATATATGTATATGAGCTCATATATATATATATATATATATATATTAAATAGAGCACCTGGGAGATGGCTCAAGTGGCAGAACATTGGCCATGCATGTGCCAAATCCTCCTGAGTTTTGTCTGAGGCACATGCACTCTCCAAGCTCTGCCCCTGTGGAACCCAGTACCACTGAGTGATCTGTTTTAGAAAGAAGAAACATGGAAGAACAATGTACAATGGCAGTTGTATTAACACCTTACGTCTATTAATTGTTCATGTTTTCATACCATGTTTGCATTCTGCATATCGGATTTCTCTCAAAATACCTCTGTGAGGCAGCCAGGGCAAACCTAAGAGTTCCCATCAATCCCTGAGCAAACATTTACTGGACACGGCAGTGGGCAAGTCTGTGTCCACAGGACATGTGCTGAGTTTTCCTTCACGACCCTGTTCCCAGGAGTTCTCAGGCTGGTGAAGAAGCACCACACGGGCCAGGGAACAAGGTCAAACATACTTGCCCAGTGCTGAATGGAGGCTGTCCTCCAAAGCTTCCTGCAATACCTTCCAGAGCCTATTGTCTGTCTCTAGGGCAACACTCTTCAAGGGAAAATGATTTTGCCCCCTGGGGACTTCTGCAATGGCTAGAGACACTTTTTATTTTTACACCTTGGGGGGGTTGGGTGGATGCTGCTGACATCTCGAGGTCTCGGGCAAGGCTGCCACTCAACGTCCTACCAGGCACAGGACAGGCCCTGCCCGATGCGGGAATTCTATAGCCTCAAATGGAAAGTGTGCTGAGACCAGGAAAGCTGTATTCGGATACCTGATCAGAGTTGGATTTCAAAAAGTAGATTTTGGGATGGAGACATAGTACAAGGGTATCCCCAGTACCCCCTCTGCTCCCTAGGGCCCACCAGGAGAGATCCCTGAGCTCAGAGCCAGGAGTAAGCCCTGAGCACCACCAGGTGTGGCTGCAAAACCAAAATAAATAAATTGACTTTTTAGGGCCAGAGAGTACAAGAGCAAGATGCTTCCCTTGCACATGGTCACCCTATTGATCCCCAGCACTCAGCACTGTCTATGACCCGCCAGAACTGTCAGGACTGATCCCTGAGCACCCCTGGATGGGACCCATAAAAAACAACAAAAGACTTGATTTTAGAATAAAAATAATAAATATGTTGAAAATTATTACATGCTAAGTTCTAGCTCATTGTTCTCACCAAAAATATGGGCTTTTGCTGCCATCTTTAATCATTTCCAATTCTTTATATTATACAGGGTTTTGCTCCCAATGAAATACAGAAATGTGTTTGTACATGATGCTACAACACTATATTTGTTTCTGTTTTGAGGAACCACCCTACAGTGCTCCATGCTTACTCTTGGCCCTGCCGCCAGGTATCACTTCTGGTGGTTCTCTGAGACCTTATGGGTGCTGAGGTCAGTTGCATCCTACCCTCTGTTGTATGTCTCCATCCCTCAGTTTCATGTTTTGCCCAGACAGGCAGCCCAATTGACTGACATTTTCCTCCCCACACCCTCCTGCCTCACCTCCCTACTTGTGAACATTGTTGCTGGGCTGACTGTAGGTCACACATGCTTGGTCGTGGTGCTCCTACACTTACCAGGGTCACTCATCAGGCTATGGTGCTCACACTCAGCCTGGTTCTGCTGGAGGTCACAGTTCTTTACTTTGGTCAAGGCATACCCTCTGTTGTGCGCTGGTTGTAGAGTTCACCAGGGTCAATCCAAGCTCATTGGCTGAGTCGGGCAGGGTGCACATGCCAAGCCACAATGGTTGCATGTCTCGTGAAAGTGCAACCCCAGAGCTGCCAGGCTGTGCTCAGCACCCTGGGAGGGGGGGGATTCCCGGGATCAGACATCATGCTTAAAGGCAGCACCTCAACCACTAAACCATTTCCCTGTACCTCTGACTTAATTTATTAACTTTAAAAGCAAATGTTTGGGTTTGAGACGTGGCTTGAGTGGTGGAGCATAGACTTTGCCTATATAGGGTCCTGGGTTTACATATGAACAGGGCCCAGTTCTGAAACTAGACAGAGGAGGGGGCAGGAGCTTGCCAGGTGGGGGAAGGAGTAGGAGAGACCCTAATTGGCCGCTGTCGCCAGTACCCTGAGGAACAGTTTGGAGGAAATTGGGACTGAGAAATGGCTGTGGGGGCTGCCTCAGCCCACACTCCCTTCACTTCCCCTTTAACAGAACAGCTTCTACTGAATTCCAGGCCCAGATTGCCAAGCACTTGGCCACCATGAATCAATTAGACCTTTAATAGCCCCAAGAGTTGGGGGCTCATTATCTCCATTTTCTAGATGGGGAGCCACCCACTTCCAAAGCTGTAATTACTGAAGGTCAGAGGGCACCATAGGCAGGAAGCTGTGTCTGTGGTGCTGCATTCTTGGCCCGCTCTGCTTCTCCCTCCTAGGGGCACTGAGAAGGAGCTGCTTGCAGGGGCTGGCTGCCATTTCAGGGACTTGGAGGCCAGAAGGAACCCTGGCAAGGAGACCTGGAGCCGGAGCACGTGCACACGAACTGTGGAAAGAGAGAGAAGTGCTCTAAGCTGGGGTGTATGTGTGGTGAGGGGTGCAAGCTGTTAGCTGCTAAGACGGTTTCTGGAAAGATGCTGGGGCAGCAGGGCAGCCTTCATAGGGGAAGGTGGGAGGAGCTACTCCTGAGGACGTGGAGCTCTGAGGCCTATTCAGGCACCCAGGCCACGCCAGCTGGGTCAAGAAGCCCCTCGTCTTAGTATAAGCAGGTCTAAGAGAACCCTCACATGTCTACGGAATTCCTGCAGCCCATCTCCAAGTCCCGAGAAAAGAATGCGCAGCTGGGCTGGGCACTCCAATTCATCCCTGTGCCTCCCACCCAGTCCTGAGCTTGCTAGACTTGGTTACACCAGGTCAACCTTTTCCGACCTCTTGGGGTTCCTCTGCCAGGACTGACTTGACTCTCAAGGGCCCAGTGACCAGAGGAAGTACCAGGGTCAGCTTCTCCTTCCTCGGGGGCCATCCCTGGCCACCCAGTCTGAAGATGAAGAGACGGGGTGGCCCGCAGGGTTGCTCAAGGCGACTGTTGACATTCAGCGGGAGCCTCTTGGCTCTGCTTGGGGCTGATTCATCGACTCTGGGAGCTGCATGTGCTGCCCCCAGCCCCCAGCCTTGATGCTGCCCCTTTGATTCCCTGACTAATGACTCCCAGCTGTTCAAGGTCCGCGTCTGTGCAGACTTACTGGGTAGAAAAGGTTCTGAAACCTGAGCTTGCTGTGGAGCGACTGTGACAGGCGCCTTATGGGGGAAAAAAGCAAGTGCTGTAGGTCCTGGTGGGAACAGGGAAAAGCCCATGGCTTTGCCTTCGAGGCTGGGGGTGCTTGGGGGGGAGACCCAGGGGTGTCACCCACATCTCTTGGGCAGGCCTCTTCATGAGATCTGTCCCTAACTTCAAGATCATCCCATGGGCGGTCTCAGCTTAAAGAGCTAAAATCATCACCTCAGAACAGAGGCATGTGGCCTCTCAAATTTCTGAAACAGATTCTCCTGGGATATTAAGAAACTGCTTCTAACAACTGCAAACACCCAGGGCCAGGGAGCCTGGAAGAATAGTGTAGTGACTTAGAAGGCCACTTACAAGCATAGAGTTGCAAGATGGATTCCTGGTGCCACCATAGGTACTGGCCACAAGCCCAAACAGCTCTGCCATTTGAGGGGCACGCTCCACCCCACCAGATCTGCAGATCATGGCCAGCTCCCATGTGAGCACCACAGTTACCCCAGGGAGCAAGCACATCGGCCTGAATGAGCCTGAATCCCAGAGCTGAAGAGTGAGCCTCCCCGCTGAGCATGCGCAGAAACACCACCACGGCAGCAGTGCAAACCTCAGCACTCACTGAAGTGTAGAAGCACCAGACCAGGCACTACAGCCAAACGTGTGAGCACCACACCGGAAGTGCCCGCGGCTCTGTCATCCCAGCTACAGCAGCAACAGCAACAGTGACAGCAAGGCGAGGAAGGGAAGAAATAAACTTAAGAAAACAAAAGAAATAAAAAGAGGAAAAAAGGACAATAACTTTATATACCAGAACTAAAATATTAACGCTATTGTGACCACATAGCTTAACTTATAATTTAAAACATTAAGACCAGGTCTGAATAATATTCATTTAAAAGGCACCTCTCTGGAGTCTGTTTCTGCAGAGTACAGCTGACAGATAGGACAGTGAGGAGGGACTGTGGGAACGAGCGAGGCTCAAGTTCACAGCTGACGGCTTGACCTCTCTGGGGACGGTGTCAGGGGGCTTGGTGATTTCAAAACCCTAGACAGTCTGGTACAACCACATAATAGAACACTACACAGCCATTAAAAACCGCACTGTTGTCTAATTAGACCATGGTGACACCCGGGAGTCTGACGCTACATTTGCTGGTGAAAGTCCTTTAGTATAGTGTCACAGAACCTGCTCTTTTGGTTGAAGACACATAGAGATGTACCAGTGTAAGTGGACTATGCCACAAATACACCAACACGGCACACTGGGTATGGTGTGGGGGACATTTGCTTTTCTTCATTTTCCTCAGCAGTACCCGTTTTTCAGTAGTGGACATGCCCTCACTTGGCGTGAGGGAAGGCAATGACTGGTTATTAAAATGGCCACACAGGGGTGCATTGAAACTTGCAGTTCTGTCGAAGGTTTGTCAGGGGGCTGCAGTGCCTCGTGTGCCTTGGTGGTGCCTGTTGGTTGCCTAAAAGTATCAGTCCCAGGCTGGAGCTATAGAACAGTGGGAAGGGCACCTAAGTTTGATCCCTGGCACCCCATATGGTCCCCCTGAGCCTACCAAGAGTGATTCCTGATGATGAGCGCCACTAGGTGTGGCCCAAAAAGTCAAAAAATAAAATGAGGGGCAGAGAGCAATAGCCCAGCGGGTAGGGCGTTGCCCTTGCACGCGGCTGGCCCATGCCGGCCTGGGTTCGATCCCGGCATCCCATATGGTCCCCCGAGTACCGCCAGGAGTAATTCCTGTGTGCAGACCCAGGAGTAACCCTGAGCATTGCCGGGTGTGACCCAAAAAGCTAAACAAACAAACAAACAAAAAAAAAATAAATAAATAAAATGAGAGCATCAGTTCTTCCGTTTCCTTCCAACAGGAGCTTCCGCTTTCACTCACCCCTGTGCTCCATGTGGCCCCTTCACCCTACGAGACCCTCTCCTGCCTCTTCCTCACGTTGTGCCCCTAGAGGTTTATGACAACCTCAGATATTCTGCTGGGTTTGGCTGTGGGAGGCAGAGCGAGCAGGAGCATGAGGCCCGGGACAGCCTCCTCCGCTCTGCCCAGGGGCTAACGAGTCCCTTTGCAGGCTGATCCTTCAAGGCTCTCCAAGTCCCTGGGTTCCCTCTTTGTCCCTGCAGATCTAGCAGTGATAGTGGGCTACATGGTTACTGTGCACACCTAGTGCCAAGTCTGTAAATAAGTGCCCCATTTGGACAATGAGTCCCCGCTTATGTAACTAAATGAAGGGTCTTTCTTTTGCTTCGTTTTGGGTCACACCCAGTGATGCTCAGGGGTTGCTCCTGGCTCACTCTGCACTCAGGAATTACTGCTGGCAGTGCTCAGGGAACCATATGAGATGCTGGAGACAGAACTTGGGTTGGCTGTGTGCGAGGCAAATGCCTACCGGCTGTACTATGGCTCCAGGACCTAAGTGAAGGGTTTAAGACAAGGTGAGGGGCCAGAGAGATGGGAAATTGGGTAGAGCAGTTGCCTTGCATGCATCTGACCTGGTTTCAATCCTCAGCATCCCACATGGTCCCCTGAGCACTGGCAGAAGTCATTCCTGAGTGCAGAGTCAGGGAGTAACCCTTGAGCATCATTGTGTGGGTTACCCAAAAACCAAACCAGGGGCTGGAGCTATAGCACAGTGGGTAGGGCATTTACCTTGCACACAGTCAACCCGGGTTTGATCCCTGGCATCCCATATGGGTCCCCTGAGCACTGCCAGAAGTAACTCCTGAGTGCAGAGCCAGGAGTAATCCCTGAGCATTGCCAGGTGTGACACAAAAAGCCCCCACAAAAAAACCCAAAAGCACCCAAAAAAAAAAACTCAGACAAGGTGATAATTCTGAAATATCTAGACCAACTACAGTGCTAATAACAAATGTCCTAATAAGAGAATGACAGGAAAAAGGAAGCCATGAAATTTATTTATAAATGGATGAACATGGAGAGTTATCGTGCTGAGTGAAATGTTTCAGAAAGAGAGGGAGATAAAGAATGACCGCATTCATTTGTGAGATATAAATACACACACACACAATATATACATATATATATATATATATTATAAGATTAATATCTAAGGCCAGGAGGACTGGTCAATGGTTGGAAACTTCCCACAAGAGTGTGGGGGGGTGAGGCGAGGGGCAGTGAAGGGCAGTTTGGATAGAGAAGGGACCATTATGACAATGATAGTTGGGAATGATCATTTTAGACAGGAACTAAGTGTTTAAAGTAGGTAAAGGGATAATCCTGATAACCTTTCAGTTACCTGTGTTGCAAATCATAATGTCCAAGAGGAGAGAGAGAGAGAGAGAGAGAGAGAGAGAGAGAGAGAGAGAGAGAGAGAGAGAGAGAGAGAGAGAGTAGAAAAGTTATAAGTAGAATAATGGATGGAATTGCGGGAGGGAAACTGGAGACATTGGTGGTGGGAAACATTACACTGGTGAAGCAACTGGTATTGGACATTGTGCGAATAACTGAAATCCAATCATGAGCAACTTTGTGTCTATGTATCTCACTTTGATTCAACAGAGAGAGAGAGAGAGAGAGAGAGAGAGAGAGAGAGAGAGAGAGAGAGAGAGAGAGAGAGAGAGAGGGAGAGAGAGAGAGGCTAAGAACAAACCTTGCTACCAATACTCTTAAGCGGTTGTTTTCACCCAGTTCCTGCCTGGAACCTGTCTGACGTGGGTGTTCTCCTCCCCCACCTTGCTGCATGTCCCAGGGCAGCTGACCCACCACCCACAGCCAGCAGCTGAGCAGCTGGGACTGTCCAATCTTGTCATCCTCCACTTCTTGCAAGAGGCTGACTTAAGAGCAGTGTGCATCAGTTGTGGCCAAGGCAGAGGCAAGCCTGGGGCCTTTAGGGGACAGCTCCTTGTTCTTTGTGAGAAGGGGTGGTCCCTCTCTCCCTGCTCTACACTCATCTGGCCCCTGCATGACGCCCGAGTTGAATCAGCTGGTGTGTCAATAAATCCAGCAGCTGCAGCTGCTGGTCCTACGCTGTCTGGCCTTCCCGTCATAGGACACTACATATTTCATTAAGACTTATTTTAACTTGATTTGTTCATGACTGGAAGTCTGCTAAGTGATGACAAATTAGATAGACTGTATTAGGTCACACTTTTATTTTTGTTTTTAGGCTTTTTTTTTTTTTGCCACCCCAGTAGTGCTCAGGGCTTTGCTCTGGCTCTTAGCCAGGATCACTGGCAGTGCTCAGGTGACTGTAAAGGTACTGGCCAGGGATCAATCTCAGGTCAGCCGTGTGAAAAGCAAGTGCCCTGTGACTTCAAAAAACGCTCCAATAGGTTGGAGAGGTAGAATGGGAGGCAAAAGCAGTTGCGCTGCACAAGGCCAGAGTTCTGGCACTACCCACAGGCCCTCAAGTACCACCAGGCTCACTCCTGAGCACAGAGCCCAGAATAGACCCCAAGTGCCACTGGCTTTGCTCTCCAAACCAAACCAACAACAAGACCCCAAACCCTAACAGCATCATTGTTTTTCAAAGTGCAGGCTAGGAGCTAACTTAAAGCTTTGCAGTACAGGCTTTGCATGTGGGACTCTGGGGTTTCAGTCCACACGACCAGGTTTGCCTTCCCTCAACATTTTTTCAAAACTTGAAACATCTTGCTCAAAATTTATCACAATTACACAAAGCTCATATATTTGGTTGGGGAATGTGAGGGAGCAGAATGTGTAGAACTGTGTAGTCAGCAATTATGTCAGATGGGAGAGGGTGTTAAGTAACAGCAATAAAGGAAGACCAAGCTAATTCTGTTGGCACAACTGTGACATTCAATCCAGCAAACCACGGCTCCATTGTCGTCTGCTCAGCACAGAACACAGGGCATCAAATGGGAGAAAGACATTGGTCATTTTCCTTTACAAAGCCACAAATTGTTCAAAGAAAATCTTTTTTTTGCACTTTCTATGCTATGCAAATGATGGAAAAATACTGTTCAGCCAGCATCAGTGGTACTTTATGGGCTGCTGTTGATGATTATAAAGCTGGTGAGAAAGGTACTGGTCAGGTCCAAATGAGAGCAGCTCAGAAGCAAACAAATAAAAAGGAACTGGATTCCTAGGGGCCCCGTTTCCAGGAGCCAGGGATAGCTCATACTTGAGTGTACCCTAACGTCTCTGCTGTTCAAGATCATACACAGTAAAGTGCACGCTGCAGCCAAGTGTGTGGCGTGAGCACCACAACTAAAGCGCGTGCAACCATAGCAAACACCGAAATGACTGAGAGTCACACACTTGATTTTTAATAAAGGGAAAGGGAGAGGTTGGAGGGATAACACAGGGGTTAAGGTGCTTATCTTGCATTTAGTGTACCCTGGGCCAAATCCCCAGCACCGCACATGGTCCCCTGAGCACTGTCAGGGGGGTCCCTGAGCACAGCCAGGTGTAGTCCAACCCTGGTGTTCCTCACCCTGTTGCCCAAAGAAAGGATTACATAACTGTTTACATGGCGCTGGAGATGTCGTGCAGCAGGTAGGATGTGTGCCCTGCATGTGCCCAACCGGGCTTCATCCTGACATCCCAGATGGTCCCCTAAGCTTTTGCCAGGGGTGATCCCTGAGAGCAGAGGCAGGAGTGACTGCTAAACACAGTTACTTGCTCTCCCACTCCTCCCCAGGTAAAATACTAATACCTTGGGACGGATATCCAATTCAATTAGATCATAATATAGTAACATAATATATATTCTCTTCTCTTCGACAGAGATCTAGAACGGGATGTGAGCTGAAGAGAGATGTTAAGGGAGTATTGTTGGAAGGGGAGGTTCAGGCAAGACATTGAATTTGGGGAAGCTTTGGCAAGCAGAAAGCTGACTTGGGCCTGGAGATAAACTTGTCTTTGTCTCAGGACCTAATTCTACTTTTTTGATTTGTTTTGGGGCCATACCTGGCAGTGCTCAGAAGTAGCTCCTGGCTCTGCACTCAGGAATTACTCTTGGCAGTGCTTAGGGGACTATACAGGATGCAGGGAATTGAACCTGGGTTGGCCATATGCAAGGCAAATAAACACTCTACCTACTGTACTATCGCCCCAACCCTGGTTCTACTCATCTCTGTTCAGTAACCCTCCTTTATGACATGCGTAACAAAAGGACAACCTCCCTAAAGAACTGTGGCTATGTTTGCCCCATGGAATCTTGGTTCTATTAGATGTCTTAGCACAGGCTATGTCCTGGCACCTGGAAGAGTGGCAAGTAGTTTAGGGACTGTGTGCTGTGAGCAGTCAGCTGTTGGGCGCCCTGATTTTGTGTTTTTATATCTAGAAATTTCCCAAACTTTTTTGGACCAAGAACTTTTCCATGCTTGTGAATTTTCCTTCAATATATTCGGCATAATGCTCTTTGATGCTCAAGGTTTTTCACTGCAGTTTCACTGCAGTTTCACTGCAGTTATCCGAGTTTTCAGATGGTGTAGACCAATACTGCCTTCCATTGTCATTTCCCTAGTTAAGTGCCACCTCACATCATGTAGTCAGGCTAGGAAGAGACCAGATTCACACTGTATTCTCAGTTGTTTCTTATTGACTTTTTTGAGCAAACTTGCTAGCTGGGAAAAAAATATATTTTTGTCTTTTTTAAATTAAAAAAATAGTTTTACTGAAAGAACATTGCATTATCACATTACAAGCTTCATGTATTCATCATTTGAAATCAACATCCACATATACTAATAAAAAGAGCAGGTATATTTTGTTTTCAAATATAAATACTCGGAGTAAATATCTTTTTGTACCTACTTGTGTTAAGACAAAGTGGTGGGGTCAGAGAGATAGTACAGTGGGTAGGGCGTTTGCCTTGCTACACAGCAGAGCTGGGTTGTATCACTGGCATCCCAGCAATGCCAGAAGAAATACCTGAGCATCACAGGGTATGACCCCAAAAACAAAAATAAAAGTTAAGGTGGTTTCTCTCACACCACAGAGACTGGCCCATATTCAAAAGGGTAAAAGCAACAAGTACTGGCGTGGATGCGGGGAAAGGGGGACTCTCATACATTGTTGGTGGGAATGTCGACTTGTACAACCTTTCTGGAAAACAATATGGACATTCCACCAAAGACTAGAAATTGAGCTCCCTTTTGACCCAGGCATACCACTTCTGGGAATATACCCTGGGAAGCCAAAAACACACAGCAGAAACACAATCCGCACTTCTATTTTCATAGCAGCACTATTCACAATAGCCAGAACCTGGAAACAACCATTATGCCCGAGAACTGGTGACTGGATAAAGAAACTTTGGTACATCTACACAATGGAATACTATGCAGCTGTTAGGAAAAATGAAGTTATGAAATTTGCCTATAAATGGATGGACATGGAAAGGATCATGTTGAGTGAAATTAGTCAGAAGGAAAGAGAGAGACATAGAATGACTGCATTTATTTGCATGACATAAATATATCAGGCGGTCTTACCAAAAGTGGAAATTACCGCAAACATGAAGGAGTCAGAGGTTAGGTAAGACAGAGAAGGGAACATGTGCGATTAAATGTCAAAAGGGCTGATACCAACATAGAACTGAGCATTAAATACAGGCAAAAAAAATGCACATGATGGCTTCCAAGTGTATGTAGTGCAACCCACAATGTGTAGGAGAAGGAAGGGAGAAAGAGGGGGAAAAAAAGAGATAAAGAACCTGCCATTTAGGCAGGCTATGGGAGGGGGGGGAGGGAATTGGGGACATTGGTGGTGGGAAATGGGCACTGGTGGAGGGCGGGGTGCTGGAACACTGTATGACCAAAACCTCCAAACATGAACAACATTGTAATTGTATATCTCACGGTGGTATAATAAAATGTTTAATTAAAAAAAAAGTTAAGGTGGTTTCTAACTTCCAAAACAAAGGGTGTTATTAGTACAAATCTAGAGGGAAGTAATTTTCCTGACTATGTGGGGACACTCGGCACATTTCTCTCTGCTTCATGGTTTGTCTGATTTTGTTTGGCTTTTAGGGTCACACCTAGCTGTGCTCGGAGCTTACTTCTGGCTCAATATTCAGGGATCACTGCTAGCAGGCTCTGGGGTCCATATATGATACCAGGGATTGAACTGGGGTTGACCCCATGCAAGGCAAGTGCCTTACCCACTGTACTCTTGCTCCAGGTCCCAATCTTTCTGCTTTTTTTTTTTAAGTATTTTATTATACCACCGTGAGATATACAAATAAAAAGATATACAATTAAAAAGTTCATATTTGGGTTTTGGTCATACAGTGTTCCAGCACCCGTCCCTCCACCAGTGCCCATCTCCCACCACCAACGTCCCCGGTTCCCTCCCCCTTCCCCAGCCCACCTCCATGGCAGGTTCTTTATTTCTTTCCCTTTCTCTCTCTTTCTCTTTTCCTTCCCTTCCAGACTATGGATTACAGAACATACATTAAAAGGTTGTCATGTGTATCTTTTGCCTCTATTTAATGTTCAGTTCTTGGTTGGCATTAGTACCCTCGACTATTATTAGCACACTGTTCCATTTTCTGTCTTACCTAACCTCTGACTCCCACACGTTTGTGGTAATTTCCACCTTTGACAAGACCTCCTGACATATGTTTCACTTGACCTTGGATATTGGTATCATAATATGTACATATATATTTATGCCATGCAAATAAATGCAGTCATTCAGTATCTGTCTCTCTCCTTCTGGCTAATTTCGCTCAACATAATCTTCTCCATGTCCATCCATTTATAGGCCAATTTTATAACTTCATTTTTCCTGACAGCTGCATAGTATTTCATTGTGTAGATGTACCAAAGCTTCTTTATCCAGTCATCGATTTTCGGGCACTCTGGTTGCTTCCAGATTCTGGCTATTGTGAATAATGCTGCTATGAACATAAAAGTAGGGATGGTGTTTCCGCTGCGTATTTTTTGGTTTCCCAGAGTAGATTCCCAGGAGTGGTATGGCTGGGTCAAATGGGAGTTCAATTTCTAGTCTTTGGAGGAAAGTCTATATTGTTTTCCAGAAAGGCTGTACCAGCCGGCATTCCCACCAACAATGGATGAGTGTCCCCTTTTCCCCACATCCACGCCAGCACTTGTTGTTCTTGCTCTTTTGAATATGTGCCAGTCTCTGTGGTGTAAAGTGGTATCTCATTGTTGTTTTGATTTGCATCTCTCTGATGATTAGTGATGATGAGCATTTTTTCATATGTTTTTTGGCCATTCAAATTTCTTCCTTGCTGAAGTTTCTGTTCATTTCTTCTCCCCATTTTTTGATGGGGTTGTTTGTTTTCTTCTTGTAAAGTTCTACCAGTGCCTGATATATCCTGGATATTAACCCCTTATCAGATGGGTATTGGGTGAATATTCTTTCCCATTCTGTGGACTGCTTTTGTATCTTAGTCACTGTTTCTTTTGAGGTGCAGAAGCTTTTTAGTCTCATGTAGTCCCATATGTTTATCTTTTCTTCTAGTTGCTTTGTTAGTGATGTTTCATCTTTGAAGATGCCTTTAGCTTCAATGTCGTGGAGGGTTTTTCCTATATTTTCTTCAATGTACTTTATGGATTCAAGTCTGATATTCAGATCTTTAATCCATTTTGATCTGATTTTTGTGCATGGTGTTAGACACAGGTCCAAATTCATTTTTTACATGTCGCTGCCCAATTTTCCCAACACCACTTGTTGAAGAGGCTTTCCTTACTCCATTTTAGACTCATTGCACCTTTATCAAAAGATTAAATGATCATGTGTTTGAGGTTGGGTGTCAGGATACTCAATTCTATTCCTTAGGCCCACAGGTCTGTTTTTATTCCAATACCATGCTATTTCTTTCTGCTTCTTAATCTAAGCTTTTCACCCACGAAATCATGTATTATTCTTCAATTATTATCATTATCATTATCATCATCATCATCAGTTTTGGTTTTTTGGAACATACCCAGATATTCTTAGGGCTAACTCTTGACTCTGTGCTCAGGAATCACTTGCCCTGGCAACACTCAAGGAGATTATGCCAGGGATCAAACAAATGGCAACCTCCTGCAGCACCTTAACCCCTGCACTGTCTCACCAGGCCCCAAAGTATTTGCTTTTTGCTTTATTTGTTTTGGGCAGTGAGCACATTCATCAGTGCTTAGAGCGCTGTGTAGGGGTCAGCTCCCAACAGTGCTAGGCTCCCATGCACTGCTGCAGGCTGAAGCCAGACCTTTGGCAATCAAAACCTGTGCACTAGTCCTTTGAACTCTAACCCAAGCTCCAAAAGCTCTTGACTTTTTGGATAGCAGAGGAGGAGCCACAGATGGCAATGATCTAGACTCATTTCTTCAGTAACCTGGAAAAAGCCAGTGTTGACTTCTACTGAGGAGGTCTCAGTAAAACGCGGCTCTTTTAACAGCAGCAGCCTCTGTTAGTCAGCTTCTTCTCATTATTTTGCCATATTTGGAAAGAGCCCAAACAGCACTCCAAGGAGCGTTGGTTCAGGAAAACTACTATTGTTCCTAGCCAGAAAATAGTTCAAACAGAATCATCTCAGATGTAAGCAGATGTTGAGGATATTAGCTGGAAGTCAACAAACTACCAAAAGTCTGAGATCACAAGAGTCAGATCTCAAGGCCTGCTGATGATCTCCTCATAGTTCACCGGGAAAGAAGAATCTCTGACTTGTAAACTTCTGCATCCTCCCTCCCCCCCCCATTTCCCCACACCGCTCATTTCCATCTAGATGTGCATCTACACGCCAGCTTCTTCCTTCTGGTCAGACATGGTGTAGCCCTTCTGATAGCTGGGCTGTTAGGTCACTGGTGCTCTGAGTGGGCCTCTCAGTCATTCAACCCTTTTCCATCAGCATCTTCCTCTCAACTGAATTGTTCTCATTGGCATATACACATGCCTTACTGCCTCCCATCTGTTTCCCCTGTAATTTATATCTGTACTTCTAAATAATCAGCTATTTTTAGTTTCTTCCATTTTAGACATTTTTCAATTGCTTTCTTGCACGCTCCTCATATACATGCTCCTTCCTCCCATCCTTCTGATATAGTTATGGCATCATTTTTGAGCTCAATTAACATTCAGTGTCTGCATTCCTGGGACTTAAGTACTCAAAACTGAAATGTGCAATGTTTCATTGTTTTATGGGTTGACAATTTATTTCTCAGAGTTACTAATGATCTATTTTTTTAACCCTTAACTTTCAAGTGCATGTTACTAAGTTTTTAATAAATTTTCCATTTGCTTTGTAAAACTTGTCAGAAATCATAAGTGTTCAATCAAGATGGCATTTTTTCACTCTCATGTCTGGTGTCTTGGCTGTTGTGGTTTTAAGTATAGCTCGCCTGGGAGGGTCTGGGCTTCTCAACTCGGGACACCAAGGGTGAGTGAGTGCTTCAGTAAACAAACTAGAAGCTCTTTGATCTGTTATGATCATGGCTAGAAATTTATATAGTGTTCACTGTATCACTGTCTTCCTGTTCATCATCGATTGGCTCGAGTGGGCCCCAGTAACATCTCCATATGTCCTGTCTCATGCTAGTAGAGCCCAAGGGCATCTGCTTGCTCCAGGAACATAAAGAGCCTCAACCCATTCCGGAATGAGGCCTATAATTGTTACTGGTATTTGGCATATCAAGCTGTACTGTAATGGTTGAAGAATCAGAAGCCATCCAGAATCAAGAGGAGGCGATGAACATTTTGGGTTGCATTTGAAAACTTACACACACACACACACACACACACACACGCACACGCACATGCACGTGCATACACATCACATTATGCTTTATTGTCTTTTATTATGTTAGTTTATATTGCTTTTAATAGGATGCTTTGGGATCCTATTAAAGGATGCTTCTCAGTGATCCTTAGTCACTGAGAAGAGGAGAAACCAGGTCACTTGGCACTGGAGTAAGACATTTTACCTATATGCTATTAAACCTCTTTTGTTTTTAAAACCCAATTTGGCCCCCCCGGGGTTTTGGGGGGGTTTTTTTTTTCTGGTGTTTAATTTTGAATGTTGCATGATGTAAACTATTTGTAAAAGCATTTAAATGATTAAATATTTCTGATCATGCTTTTCCTTCATATGGAACTCCACCAATCTCGTGATGCCATGTCAGTTCCCCAAATACACTAAACCAGTGCTGTTCGCTAAAATTTTCTGATGATAAAAATCATTCTGTGTCTGAATTAAAATATAGTATACACAAATCACATGTGGCTAGTATTAAAATGATCATTGCAAGGCCAAATAAATAGTACATGGGTTAAGGTGCTTGCCTTGTACATGGCTGATCTTGGTTTGATCCTTGGTCAAAGGATCAAACTGTGCATGGTGCCCTGAGCACCAACATGAGTGATTTCTGAGCAGAGAGGTAACAGAAAGCCTTGGGTACAACTGGATGAGGCCCAATAACCTCCCATGTAATTCCTTAGTGAACTAAATTCTAAATAATGGAATGACACCTACCAGAAATGGTAAAGTTGGAGGAAACTTCCCTGAATGGGAATAGAATGATGAGCGTGAGATTCCCTGTGTCTCGGCTCTCCAAGCATATTTGCACATATGCTTCTTAAAACCACTCAAAAGAAATCTATATTCCTCCTTGCAAAAATTAAAGTTGACACCTAAATGCTCATCTTTAGCTTGAAAGTTTATCTTTGTTAGGGGTTATAATAGACTAAACATCTCAAAAGATGATATAAGATGAGAACTAACTATAAATAGGATAAGCTTTGATAAGATAGGTTTAATTACCGAACAATGTGGGCTGAATTGGAAAGAAATTGTGCAAAAAAAATCAAACACCACTAGTTGTTTAAATTGTTCTAAATTTAGAGATCTCAAGGTGCTTATCCTTAACAAATACAAGTAAGACGAGGAAAGGAGGGAATCAGGAGTGAGGATGGCTTGATGAATCATTAAACTCTCAGAAACCAATTGCCACCCACCCCAATCCGTTTTGTTAGGATTGAGCTAAGGTGTCAGAGCTAGTCTTCACAGCACAATTCCTCATGTGAGTGAGGAAAGTAGGACCAGAACATGAGCTGGGCACATTGGTGGTGGGAAATGTGCTCTGCTGGAGGGATGGGTGCTGCAACACTCTATGACTTGAGCACAATCATGAACAGCTTTGTAATTGTATATCTCATGGTTTATAACAACATTTAAGAAAATAAGAAAAAAAATTTTCAATCTGTCCTCTTTGTTGGTCCAGCAATTTGTTGTCACTTATATGAGTTTGCCTCTATGTGCAATGTGTCCCGACTATATACACTCAGTCTCTATTTTTGTAATTTGACATTTTCTCAGAATGATAGCAGTATATCTTGATCATTGCCCCTACTTGTGGGAGAGGCATCGTATGGAACACTCTACTCATGTCTTTCACATGGAGTTGACACATAAGACGCTCAACCTCATCTCATCTCTGCTTAATGGTGAGGAAGATCTTGCATCTAGCCACTTCCTCATGAGCTAGGACCCCCAAACTGTCCTGAAGTGGCAAAAGCAGCAGCAAATTAAGCACCTAATGGTCAAATGAGTGTCTAAATGGAGCCTTCCTGGCCAGGCAGAGAAGAAAGAGATGCAGAGACACAGAAGCAGCTGAACAAGTTGAGTTGAAAATGAAGATGGATGAGTTCAATCTGTGAAAATGAAGGCACTTAATTTGCCAAGCGTGATGCTGTCGTGGTGATCTTCAGTGGGAAAAGCATACATCAACAATGCATCTTCCCTCATTTTCTGCCTTCTCATTTTCTGACTGCTAAAACAATTAATAACTTCCACAACATGCTATTAATTTGCCTATAATTGATATTACAAAAAAGCAATCACCTATTATGAACACGGTTGGCTTAATAGCTTATAAAATTTCTCTCTACTTATCCTGTCATTTTAACCTGGAAGGTGCATGCTCATCTCTTCTTGAAATTGGCTCTCTATTACCACTGCCACAGGACAATTCACACACTGCTGATTCTCATCCCCCATCGCATCCCATCATTAAATATACACTGCCCATGTGGCTCACCCTGGAAGGTGTGCTAAGGCAAACTCAATGGGTTCCCCATTGTTAAAATGGCTAAATAACTCATCTCACCCTACAGATCCCAGGGAGGAAAAAAGGACAAACCAGCCATGGAGCCAAGGTCCTTCTGCCAGCAGAGGGTGACATCAGTGTCCCGGGGAACCATAGATGTGGTTCGATGATGCCAGTGACTGCCTTCCGGGCTTCTTAAGGATCACTTGACAGATGATATGTTACACTTGCCACTATATTTTACATAAACTATTGACCACCACGGTCTCGGGATGTTATTAAAGCAGGAAAAAGGCTGGCATGAGGCTATCTCAGAAGCCAGTCCTACGTCTCTCTGCATCGGGACAAACTCCTCCAGATGTGAGGAGGCCCCAGAGTCAGCCACTGTGGCACAGTCTGCCCTAAAACTGATAGTTCGAGCAACCAGAAGCTTTTAATCTGGGCACTGTGGGGCTTCCAAGTGGTACCCGAGAAGCTCAGGGGCATCACTGGTGATTCTCAGCCCAGCGGGTTAACAGTTTGGCCCAAGGGCCCAAGAAGGATGCTGCTCGGGTCCTGCAGTGCTGAGCATTGCCCAGTCAGGAGTGCTGCTGGGGGGCCTCTAGGGAGCACACCTGGTGTGCCACGCACGGGAGACTCATGTTGTCTGGGAATAGAACCCAGGTCAAAGCATGCAAGGCACATGCTGTAACCACAGTGCCCCAGATCCTTGACTCTGAAGAGTTGCCCTCCTCAGCTTATAACTTTTGCTCACGCTCTACTTCCATAAGATTCCCTTCCTGTCTCCTCTTCCCTCAAGGCCTTCTGCATCGCTGACCCTCACCGATCATTGTCTTCCTTCTTTCCTTTTCTCTCAGAGCTGCAGTAATCCCAGCAGGCTTCCTGTTTCATGTAGACGTTTTCCCCTCAGTGTCGTTTCTTTGCTTCTCTGGACAATCTTTCGGTTGAGGCAGAATGAGCTTTCACCTCCCTCATAGCACAGACTCCAGCATTGCCCCCCCAGCCTGTCTCACCCCTGCCACTGTGTCTTGCCAGCGTGGGGGTGCCACCATGGTACAGCTGTACTCTCTCTGCAGCCCCCCCGGCCTAGAGCTCCAGCTGGAGCCTGGTGGAGCTGAGGGTTGGGGAGTCAAAGCAGCTGTGGAAAGGAGGCTCCAGGAGCTTTCTCGCTTCTTCCGTTAGTTTCAAAGGTCGCCGCAGCACAGTGCCCCGGGCAGATGGCTTAGAATAGCAGGGAACATCTTGTCCCACAGCTCTGGAGCCTGAGAGGCCATCACGAAGGTGCCAGCGGGGCTCTGCTCCCCCTGGAGCCAGCGGCACCTGCTGTCTTGCTGCATCCCAGCCACCGCCAGGTGCCGCCGCCTCCAGTGCGCCTTCTCCCACGTCTCCACGTGCTGCTCTTCTCGGAAGGACACTGACCACCTCGCGTTCACTGGCCACCACCGAGTTCAGCCCAACCTCATCTCCATTAGCTGCTCTCCACTGGCCTCGCTTCTCAGTGGCGCTGCCTTTTGAGCTTCTGAGCTCACATATCTTTAGAGGGGCCATAATTCATCCATAGCAACACTGGACTGGGATGGGGTGAGGACCAAAGGGAAATAAAGAGAAGTAGAGAAGGCCAGGAATGCCCCTGAAGAGGGATTTCCAGAAAGCAAGACTGAATACAAGGTGTGAGTTTAGGCAGATATTGGAGACTCCCAAATCAGAGGGAGGGGATAGTAGTGCTAGAATGAAGACAGTGTAGGTCACCCAGGAAGAAGCCAGGCAGGGAGGCACCCAGAGGGCAGGAAGCAGCCCCCAAAGGGCTGGAAATTTCATCTTGTGAGAAAAGATTTTAGAGGTCTCTAAGCCACTTCCTGTGTGAAGTGAGAAAGGTGGTGATGTTCCTTCCTGCCCGCCCTGCCCTCAGCTCACTTTGATTTGTGAGGTAGAAGCACCCAAGGCAGAAGCCAGGTCTGCAGGTTAACAGATTTCCTAGCAATAGGCTGCAGAAATGGCCCCAGCTCTGCCACACCAGAGAGGGAGCACAAAGAGATCCTTCTGCTTCTCCCAGACACAAAGGAACAGCAATCTCTACTGCCAGCTAGGGCCCCTGTCGTCCCGTCCTTCTCTGCCCTGGGCCAAGCCGCTCTCCTCTTAGCAGAACTTCCAGCCTAGCTGGAGCTCACCACAGTGGGAGGGCAGAGTTCTCCAGCGGGGGTCACCCAGCTCCTGAACACAAGCACAGAAGTTTGTGAAACACTGCTCTGTTCTCCTGGGTCAACCTTCTGCAGATTTGCGAAGGAGAGGGTGGTCCTTTAGCCTCCTGAGCATCCTGGCTGACCCTCCAGATGGTTCTCCTGGTCTCCTCAGGGCAGTGTTTTCCATCTTCTACACTTGTGGGCTGGCCTTAGGCCACAGACTAGAGGTTGAAAACTATGTTGTAGTGGCCTGAGAGATAAAACTGTAGGCAGGGCACATGCCTTGGACTTAATCAGCCAGGTTCAATCCCCAGCACCACATTTTTCTCCTGAGTAGCACCAGGAGTGAGCCCTGAGCACCACTGAGTGTGGCCCCCCCAAACAAAAAACAAAATATGAAAAAAAAGAAAAGAAAAGCCATATTACAGGGGATCCTGAGCTCTCCCTCATCTCCCTGACAGAGACCAGCAGAATATTCCTGTCCCTTGTTTCCATTGTGTTCCTGAGTAGGTGGCCAGTCTCCGTTGACAAGGCAACCAGAACAGTGTTGTGAGAGCCTTCACCTCTGGAGAGATCCTTTCTTCCCACTGACTCTGAATTAGAGATGTTGGTGGGTAGCTCCGGAGTAGCAGTGACTCCTGGCACTCACACACAACAGGCACTTAATAGAAGGATGGGGCAGTTGGCCCGGCACGGCAGAGGGAAGGAAGCGGGTCTCTGGGGAAGCACACTGAGCAGAGATCTTGGCTGCCAGCCTGTGCCACGCTGGGCCACAGGTGCTCAGTTACTGGACACGACACAGCCCGGTGCACACCCTCCAGCTGCTGCATCTCTGTGCCCTTCTCTAGGCTGGCAGTGCTATTGGTGGCAGTGCTGGTTGCAGTGCCAGGTGCTGTACCTCTCCCCAGCTGCCTGGAGGTGGGAAAAGAGCTGCCCAAAACTCCATGCCTGTAGGAGACAGTGGAGTTACATTTCTGGTTCTAGGGTATCTCCAAACAGAAAGTGTTCATTCTGGGCTGTCCCAAGACCAGTTGTCCACTGGCACAACGTGTTCATGCAGACCTCACAAGACACCTCCCTAATCTCAGTGTTTCTCTGCTTAGGAGTTCATACAGCTTGACAGATGGAGGGACTTACCTATTATCATAGGCAGAAACTCAAGAATTGAGATCCAGTTTCTCTGATGTACATCCAAGTGTTGGGAACTGGGTTGGCCTCAGTAAGCGGCTGCATATAACTGATGCTCAACCAATATTTGATGAAGAAATGAATGAATTGTTGGGTCTTATACTATGCAATCACCTGCTTCAAACAATCACAGAGAAGTGCCTGCCATAGAGGCAGTCTGGTTGGGGGAACAGAGGTGGGAGGGAAACTGGGATCACTGGTAGTGGGAAATGTATCCTGGGGGAGGGGTGGGTGTGGGAACATTGCATGACTGAAACCCAATCATGAACAGCTTTGTAACTGTGTATCTCGCGGTGATTTAATTTAAAAAGACTCACAGAAAGTGGCAGGATAGAATGTTAATAAATAAAAGTAAAGCTCAGGGGTTCCCTCTCGCTCACACTCACTGCACTCAGGGAGACACCCACATGTCCCTCTTTTAACTTCTCAGTCTTCTGCTGACTTCCTTGTCTACCCTCCTGCCACTAATTCAGGGACCAGGCAACCCCTCTCTCCCTGGAAAATGTACAGATAGATCTAGGGTTCCTTCATCCAAAGTGTGTCTTAGATGATCCAAGACTCCCTACACCCTCCATATGTCCTGACGTCCATTAGGACTCACGTGCACCAAGCTCCCACTCACGCATGAGGAAGGGGCGGAAAGAAGCAGGCGTTGACCAATGAAAGCCAGTTTGGAATAATACTGTCACCTGACAGACAGCAACTGTCTTCTTTGAATTCTGGAGGTTTCTTTTGCCAACAGACTTGCTTCATACTGTTTGTTTTAGAATGTTTCTGTGTGACCAGAAGACACAGGCTTCAGACTTGAAACAGCCAAGGCTGAGAGGAAGAAAGGCCGGAGCCGTTATATAGGACCCACCACAGGAGAGAGTGTCCTATCCTCCTCCTGCCTCCCTGTAGATAAGTGGACGTCCTTCCCGATCCCCAAGTCATTGCTGTCTCCTGGGCAGTGGAGAGTAGTCCAGGGAAGGAGCACAGCTCTGCTGTCCATGATGTGGACAGAGGAACTCCCTGGTGCTCTCCCTGGGAAAGCAGGCACTGGGACAGTTTGTCAGAGATTGTGCGACAATGGCAAAGTCAGCAGGCTCACGCTTGAATTCAGTCTGAGTTACCTACAAGTTCTTTGAGACCTGATGTTCTGTGAGAACATGGGTCTTATGAGCCTGGGGAGAAATGCTCATGGATTCCCTCGGGGAGAGTTTCTGGTTCCAGAAGCAACTTGCACAGTGATTGCACTGACCAGGTCCTGGAACCTATGTCTGTTCCTCCTATTGGTTCATCTTATACATCTTCTCCCCATACTACCTTCACAGAAGTCTCTCCAAAATGTTTCTGCAGTCCTCAGCAAGGAAACCTACTTTAGAACCTGTCAAACTTTTCTGCTAAAGTATCGTTAATAAGAGCAAATGCATGGCCCAGAGCAGCAGAGAAGAAATTTCTTTTAAGTTCCTTGTTTAATCTTAAAAATTTATGTGAGTTTTTGTATCTTATGCCATAATATATTCATGAGAGTTTTCATATAATTATATCATTTTTACCTAAAGTTCAAATAAAATGTACAGTTCCAAAAAGTTGGTGGAAGAAGGGAGCTGGTGGTGAGGACTTGGAGGGAGGGCCTGGTGTCAAACCTTATTTAACGTTCCTTAAAACCCTATGAAATAGAGCCTTATTTTGGGGAAAAGAAAGAAAACATTAAAGTCTTTTTTAGAGAAAAAATATGGGCATTCCTCACAGTACAAATACAGACAGACTCACAGACCTGGGGCAGAGCTGCTACCAGCTCTTCCTGTGCCCAGCTGCTCATGAGGCACCTGGGAGGGATAGCGGGTTCTAGCCCTGGCCTGCCACCCCAGCAGAGCCTCACAAGAAGCCAGACGACCCTGACCCCAACTCCATGGGGGGCTGCCATTTTCCACATCCAGATTTCCCTCTCGTCAGAACTCCACCCAGCAGACCAGCCTATCACAGCCTGGCTCACGCGCCGCAAGCAGCTGCGCAGTTCATCAATAAATGCTGGAGATCAGAGGTGACTACAAGAGTATGCCACCCGCACGGCAGAGCCTGGCAAGCTACCCGTGTCGTATCTGATATGCCAAATACCAGAAACAATTATAGACCTCATTCCCATGACCTGATGGAATGGTTTGAGGCTCTTTATATTCCTGGAGCTAGCAGATGCCCTTGGGCTCTACTAGCATGAGACAGGACATATGGAGATGTTACTGGTGCCTGCTCGAGCAAGTCCATGTTGAACAGGAAGACAGTGATACAATGATACAGTGATACAAATACAGTACTGTCCTCACTGTATTGTTTCCATCTGAGATCCCTGATATCCCAGAGGTGTGTCTCAAATATACAGTCACTTGCAGACACTGTCCTAGCCTTTTAATGGAAGGTCCACATTCCATTTTGTTAGTTACATGTCAGCTCTGACCTCAAGTCAGTTCTGTTTTTGCTTTGTTTGTTTTGGGGTCACACCTGGCAGTGCTCAGGGCTTACTCTTGGCTCTGTACTGAGGAATTACTCTTGGCTATGCTCAGGGGACCATATGGGATGCTAGGGATCAAATGGCCACATACAAGGTCAGTACCCTTCTGGATGTACTATCTCTCTGGTCCTTGACCTCAAGTTATTTCTATTACAAACAAGAGAAGGAATGTAAGGAAATTCAAGTTCAGTTTCTTGCCTTATTAGTTAAAAAATAAAAACATAACTAATGATAGAAATAATTTTATTGTTTTATATCTGCAGTGCTGATACACCATGCCTACCTCCAGAGTGGCAAGGAGTCTTAACAATTGCAATGATGTCCCTTTCTCCACTGTTCTATCGACCATATATCAAGATTGTTTCCATTGAGAGATTATTTAATCCCTTGCCTCTTTATTCTTATCAATGAATGAGATCATCTGGTGTTTGTCTTTTTCTTTCTCGCTCATTTCACTTAGCATGACAGTCTCCAATTCCATCTAGGTTGCAGAAAAGTCCATCTCTTCTTATAGCTAACAAATATTCATTGCGTAACTATAACACAACTTTTTTTATCCACTTGTCTGTTGTTAGACACTTGGGTTGTTTCCCAGATCTTGGCTAATGTAAATAATGCTGCAATGAACAGATTAGTATTTTTGAGTTCTTGGGATAGATGCCCAGGAATGGACTGCAGGATCCTATGGAAAATTTGTCCTTAATAGAGATGTCTCCAAGCTCTTTTCTTTTCATTTCGTTCCTTGTATTTTCCTTTCTTTTTTTTTTTCTAATTTCTTTTGTGGGGTCAAGGGTATGCCTGGAAATACTCAGGGGTGGGCTCCTGACTCTGCATTCAGGAATTACTCCTGGCAGTGCTCAGAAACATATATGTATTGGATGCCGGAATTGAATCTTGGTCAACCATGTACAAGTCAAGCACCCTACGTGCTGCACTGTCGCTCAGGCCCCTCTCCAAGCTGTTTTTCAAAGAGGTTGAGCAATTCAACAGTTCTACCAGTGGTAGATTCTTTTTCCCCTTCTTCTTCCTCTTCTTCTTCCTCTTTCTCCTCCTCTTCCTTCTCCTTCTCCTCCTTTTCCTCCTCTTCTTATTGTTCTTGCTCCTCCTCTTGCTCCCCTCCCTCCTCCTCCTCTTCTTCTCCTCCTCCTCCTCCTTTTTCTTCTACCACATGCCTTTCAGTACCTACTGTTTCTGAACTTTCTTATGTAGATCATTATTGCTGGTATGAAGTATTACCTCACTGCCTTTTTGATTTACTTTTCTCTAATAATCAGTGATGATGAAACTTCCTCTTGACTTTCTCTCTCTTCTTCTGGGGCTCCTATAATTTATATATTATTTCTATTGAGGCTGTCCCACAGACACCTGATATTTTAATCATTTGTCTTCATTCTTTTTACATCTTTTGTTCTCTTTGGACATTTTCAGTTATCTTCTGGCATGCTGATTCATTTCTTTGCTTCTGTCATTCATTCCTTTGCTTTAGTTGCTCCTTCTATTGTAATTTTTGGGTAGTGTTGTTCTCATTTGCTCTTCAGTTTGGATATTTTTTGGTTGAAGCATTCTCCTACTTTCTCACTCCTAATTAGACTGCACCTCTATGATGTTCTTGAGTTCAGTGAATCCTTGTCACTTTGAGCCCCTCATCTGAGATATTAGAGAGATTGTCTATGCCTGGGATCTTGCCCAGACTTTTATCCTTGTTTGTGCCAGTAGATTCATCTACTTCTTCATTTTGTCACATACTTCAGCTGCCCCCTTCAAGCGGGATAGGTGGACTTCACGGAGGTCCTGAGTAGATGGCCAGGCACAGCACCCAATCATCAGGGGAGGGGTTGGGGACTTTCTCCCTTGTTGGTGGTTCCATCCAGGTCTTTGGGCTCCAGGGAGTCCAAACATATGCTCATTTAAGAAAGGTGGTAGGAGGCATATCTTTCTTTTTAGAAATGAGTCTGATTTGTTATCCAGTGGGTTTGTGAGATGAAGATCCCTTCTTCAGGGATTTGCTTGTTTTAAGATAAGAGATAATATGTAATGCAGTTCAGAGAAAGGTGGGTAGGGAGGATGGAGCTGGATCAAATGTTGGCTAATTTCCTAAGGCATTAGAACTAAAGGCAAGTCAATGCTTGTAACTGAGAATTTGGAGATACTGAAGCTGAAATATTACATTGGATTACTATGAAAATTCACCTCCAGTTGCAAGAGCATCAAGAGGCTCAGGGAGGAAGGTTATAGTCTAGAGAGTCTGACCCAAGGGGGACACAACTGACCTCTTGGGCAGTGAGGTATTCTGGCAGAAGGTCCTGAGAGAGAAGACATTAGCAACACCCAGGAAGGATTTCAGGGGAGGCCACACCAGAAGTAATGGGATGTATGTTTATGTGGCTAAAAACTATTCGCATCCAAGGAAAGTTTGGGGAAAATTCAGTTTAGAGAATTTCACCAACAAAGCACTTAGTTATGCTATCTTTTGGGCCCATATGTGTCAAAAATAAATAAGAACAAGAAGCTCTCATTTATACATCAATGAACCCTGCCTTCAAAAGTGGGACTTTAGTAAGCCACACACATCTTTCAAGATGTTCACAACATTGACAGAAGCCATCTTTGGGAACTGACTAAAGAGTCAGGCTTTATACTCTTTATAGAGTCATACTTTAGAGTCAGTTGGCTTGAGCACACAACTGATTCTTTAGATTTTCCTTTGAATAAATCAGGTTTTTCTTTCATTTGAAAGATAAAAATCCTTTCCCAAATTATTACACTATTTCACTAAGTCTGTTTCTCAAAAGACTAAATATTTTGAACCAGTGGAGCCTGTCTTGTTCATCTTTGGCCAGCCAAGTCAGGCACTTGAGCAATTTAGGTCAATGCTGCATTCTGTGGCTGTTCATTCCACTCCATGGTGATACCATCACTGTAGTGTCTTGTACATATTTGCAAACATCAAAATGTTTGCCTTCTCTTATCAAGCTCTTTGGTGTTAAAAAACATTTATTCCAGAAAAACAAAGGCTGTTCTGAACTGTTAACCTCTGCTTTCAAATGCACAGTAGAAATGTCTTTTTGGAGTGAGCATCGACCATTTAATTTTTTTCTTTTGCTTGAGCGTCACAGAGAACATTCTGTTAACAATTTTCCCTGCATTGCTTTTCTTTTTGGGGGCATAGAATAAAGATAAAAAATCACCACTCTGGGGGCACAGTATGGAGAACTGGCACTCAAGGCATTGATTATGTATTCACTTATTTATTGTGGCTTTTTTTTTTTTAAAGTGCGCTTAGCTGTTTCAGCTTATACAAGCCAGGCTGAAAATTTCACTCAATACTATTCTCATTTGGTGGTTACACTACTGAGTAATGTAATGCAAAAGGTTTTTTTTTAAACCCTTAAAAAAAAAAGAAAATAAAGATTAGAAATAAAAGATTAGAACTCAAACTTGGACTGAATATTCAAGTATTTGTAAGGAATGGTTATTGCTTTTGCTTCTTGCCCCGTGATCCATAAAACCACACTCTGGGGTGTATGTGGGAATCCCTTCACCTGTGGAGACTTCTAGTCAACCATATGGTCCATCTGTGATCTGGAAGATGGTGGCCCAGGCCTGATCACTGCCTCGTGTAGAGCTAACAGATTTGGAGGCTAAGAAGAGCTCACTCATGCTAATTCCTTAGAGTGTGTGGTTGGCAGGGCTTAGATATGGACCCTGGACTCTTGCCTCAGATCTCTTTCTCTTGGCTGAAGCAAACACAAAAGAAATTTTCTGAAATCCAGGCTCCAAGTCCCAGCCCTCACATGCAATGCCTTGTGCCAAGGGCTTTGGGAGATAAAGCATGCCCTGGATGCTCTATTCAGAAAGGAGCCCTCTAGAACCGAGAGCTGAAGAGCAAGAGAAGAAGCAGGACTCCCACGAGGGCTTGGACCACTTGGTGTTCTCTGCATTTGATCTTTATTTGAAGAATGCAACAGGGAATATTTACTTGTTTAGTGCTGAATATTACAAGATATCTCAATATCATTTAAATATCTGAACTTAGGGGCATAGATTCACATTTCTTCCGAACAACAATATTTTTAGCATTAGTCATTCCCGTGTAAATGTGAAATCTTTTATAATACATCAAAGCTTTTTCCCTCTTCCTGGCCTTCCTATGGAAGAGCTGCAAAATAACAGGATTTTCATACACCAGATCAGAGTCACACAGAGCTTAGTATAGTCTTACAAATGTTTCCTGGCTTTTAGTCTCCAAGAGAACCTTCACTGTTGCACCTGCACAAGTTTGCTCTCCATCAGCTCACAGAACAGAGACTGCAAAACTGGACCTAGTGCACCCTGCTGCCTCTCTGACTCATCTCCTTGAAGGGAGTTGTCCCAGGGCCAGAGGAGCAACAAGAATTTGGAAAAAGCAGCAGCATCAGGAACAGCTCCCAGAAGCTGTATCTCTACATCAGACCCCACAGGACCCGACCCCCACCCTCAGATGGTTCTGCCCTACTGGGCAGTGTGGGCAAAAAGCTGTTTGGGCTCAAGGAGGTTTCTCTTATCAGGGCCATCACATTCCTAGAACCCTCCCTATCTGCCTTAGCTAGACTGATAAAACCAATGATCACAGGCTGGGTGGCTGAGATAAAGACTACTGATTTCTTACCACTCTGGAAGCTGGAGGGCCAAGATGAGGCACTGGCAGCTTCTCTTTTCCTGGTGGACGACTTCTGTTCAGACATGGTGGACAGCAGAAAAAGAGGGGAGATCTATCTATCTATCTATCTATCTATCTATCTATCTATCTATCTATCTATCTATCTATCTATCTATCTATCTATCTATCTATCTATCTATCTATCTATCTATCTTATCTATCTATCTATCTATCTATCTATCTATCTATCTATCTATCTAGACTCTCAGACATGGGGCAGAGCTGTTCCTTGCTCTCCCTGTGCACAGCCATTCATGAGGCAGTCGGGAGGCATGGCGGGTTCTAGCCCTGGCCCACCACCTCGGCAGAGCCTCACAACAAGCCAGACCACCCCCTCAATCCACGGGTGCCGACATTTTCCACATTTGGACTTCCCTCTCGTCAGAACTCCACCCAGCAGACCAGCCCATCACAGCCCGGCTCATGCGGCCGCTTGCAGCCGCGGTTCATCAATAAATGCTTTATTTGGAGGTGTTTAAAAAAAGTTTGCCTCCCACTCGGCAAGCCTGGCAAGCTTCTCATGTTGTATTTGATATGCCAAATTCCAGTAACAATTATATTAGGTCATTCCCATGACCTAATATAATGGTTTGAGGCTCTTTATGTTCCCGTAGCAAGCCGATGCCCCTGGCTCTACTGGCATGAGAAAGGACATATGGATATATTACTGGTGCCCGCTCTAGCAAATAGATGATCAACGGGAAGATCGTGATCTATCTATCTATCTATCTATCTATCTATCTATCTATCTATCTATCTATCTATCTATCTATCTATCTATCTATCTATCTATCTATCTATCTATCTATCTATCTATCTATCTATCTATCTATCTATCTATCATGACTCTCAGACATGGGGCAGAGCTGTTCCTTGCTCTCCCTGTGCACAGCCGTTCATGAGGCAGTCGGGAGGCATGGCGGGTTCCTAGCCCTGGCCCACCACCTCGGCAGAGCCTCACAACAAGCCAGACCACCCCCTCAATCCCACGGGTGCCGCCATTTTCCACATTTGGACTTCCCTCTCGTCAGAACTCCACCCAGCAGACCAGCCCATCACAGCCTGGATCATCGACACCCACCCTGCAGCAGCTTTCTCCTCAATCTGGCCCAGGTATGCTGGTCCAGAGACTCTCAGACATGGGGCAGAGCTGTTCCTTGCTCTCCCTGTGCACAGCCATTCATGAGGCAGTCGGGAGGCATGGCGGGTTTTAGCCCTGGCCCACCACCTCGGCAGAGCCTCACAACAAGCCAGACCACCCCTCAATCCACGGGTGCCGACATTTTCCACATTTGGACTTCCCTCTCATCAGAACTCCACCCAGCAGACCAGCCCATCATAGCCTGGCTCATGCGGCCGCCTTGGCAGCAGCAGTTCATCAATAAATGCTTTATTTGGAGGTGTTTAAAAAAAGTTTGCCTCCCGTCGGCAAGCCTGGCAAGCTTCTCGTGTTGTATTTGATATGCCAAATTCCAGTAACAATTATATTAGGTCATTCCCATGACCTAATATAATGGTTTGAGGCTCTTTATGTTCCTGTAGCAAGCCGGATGCCCCTGGCTCTACTGGCATGAGACAGGACATATGGAGATATTACTGGTGCCCGCTCTAGCAAATAGATGATCAACGGGAAGATCGTGATCTATCTATCTATCTATCTATCTATCTATCTATCTATCTATCTATCTATCTATCTATCTATCTATCTATCTATCTATCTATCTATCTATCTATCTATCTATCTATCTATCTATCTATCTATCTATCTATCTATCTATCATCTATCTATCTATCTATATCTATAGATAGAGAGAGATATCTCTCTATAGAGAGAAAGAGAGAGCGAGAGAGAATGAGAGAATGAGAGAGAGCGTGTTAGCGAGTGAGAGGGAGAGAGAGTGCGCCTCTCAGGTGTCTTATTCAAACACTAATCGGACTCAAGAGATTTATACCCTCAGTACATAATCACCTCTCAATGGCCCAATGCCATCACAGTGAGGGTTAAGATTTCAATATGAGGGTCTTATTTTTGTTGTTTTTTTTAAAATTTTGTTTAAAGGGAGAAACAGAAAAGGTAACGTGATTAAGAAATAAAACATGGGGGGGTGTGCAGAGTGATACTATATTGCCTTGCTTGCAGCTAACCTGGTTTCACTCCCTAGCAGCCCAATGAGCCAATCAGTAGTAATTCCTGAATTCAGAGCCAGGTATAACCTCTGAGAATTGCCAGGTATTTCCCAAAAAACAAATAAACAAAAGATTGAAAAAATAAGAAGAAATAAAACATATTGGAGCTGCAGTGAGAGTACGGTAGATGGGTGCTTGCCTTGCACATGTCCGACTTGGGTTTGGTTCCCAGCAGCCTATATGGAAACCTGAACACCACTGGGTGTGGCCCAAAACTCCACGGGTGGAGGGATGAAACATATTTCCCCAGAGGGAGGAGTGAATCCTGTGAAATAAAAAGGTAAAAAGTAGAATTACAGGCCGGGTCAATATAGGGTTTAGGGACACAGTTTCAGTTTCTAACTCTGCTTTATGGAGCAGCAGCTGATCCCACCTGCAGTTCTGAGCAGCAGCGGCCGCATTGGTTAGTTTCCATTACTCACCCCAGAAGGACCTTGGGTTCACTCCAGAGAGAGGGCCAGCTGCTTCTCTCCCTTCATACTGCTTCGTTTTAGTGAAGTCAGTACTTCTTGTTTGGAAAGGCTGAATTGTGTCCTCCCTGAAAGTTGTATATTGAAGCAGACTGTGAATGGGGTCTGTAAATATTTGTAAATGGAGTCTTGGTGCACTAATTTAAATGAAAATGAGGTCATTTTAAAAGAAAGACAGGAGAAACTTTTTTTCATGTATGGCACTCTCACAAATAGTACATATGGTTGTCCTCTACTAGATCAAGAGAGGTTAAAACATATAGCAACAAACCATCACAAATTGACTTTATTGACTTATTTGCTAATAATTCTATTTGCCATGATTTTAAGCTTGTTTGCACCAAGTAATAAAAAATAAATTTGTTATATACTTGCCAAGAAAGCAGACTGGGGAGTGGGAGGGGACATTGGTGGTGGGCTTGGTGTTGGAACACTGTTTGTCGGGAACAACTCTATCATGAACAACTCTAAACCATGGCATCTCAATGCACATTTGTGGAAAAAAAAAAGTCATAAGAAGAGATTAGGACACTGTCACATACAGAGAGAAAGCCTGTTGCCGACTAAGGCAGAAGGTGCGAGGAGGTAGGCCTCAGGAGAAATCAACCCTATAGATCAATTGATGTCAGACCAGGATTGTTAGCCAATACAATTTTGTTATTCAAATCACCCAGCCTAGGGGCTGGACTAAGCACTAAGCCTACACTAAGCCTTGCACTAAGCCTACCCAGGTTAAAACCCCTGTATCTCATCTGAGCTCTGAGCACTGCCAAGAGTAATTCCTGAGTACAGAGGCAGGAGTAACCCCTGAGCATCTCTGGGTGTGACACAAAAAGCCAAAAAAAAAAAAAAGAAAGCCACGTCTGATCTTATCCTGAGAGCAGTTCTATAAAGTGGATCCTCTCCCCTGCCCCTTATTTTACAGATAAAAGGGAGGCTGAGGACATTGCTACTAAGATGGGAAGTACCCATTAGCCAGTCATCAAATTTCCAGAATGCTGAGAATGAACTGGGGTTCCCAGGCTTGGGAGCTTTCCTCCCACACTGCTTTGAAATAGCTCTGCTTTTTTCCGGGTGTCGGTCTTGTGTGAGAGTGAACAGTCCCTGTGAATCTGCTCAGGGATCAAATCTTTGCCCAGGGCCCCGGCCTTAAACTTGCTTGACTATAGAGGATAAATACTGTGTTAGGTGCCCTAGTTAGTGTGGTGTAGACTCAGTATCAAACACCACAATTCTTCAAAGAGCCGTGACATGTTAAGGCTTATAGATAAAGGAAGAAGAGGGGTCGTGGCTTCCCTCTCAGGGGGAACCCAAGGCCCCCCCACTCAAGGGACCCTCTGTGGATCCATAGCCCTAATAACAGTAACTGGGGGCAGGAGGTGTCCATGGCAGCAGATGCCAGGGCCTAACTGGGTCCCCAGTGGTTCTCACAGTCCATTAGGGCCCCCAAATTGTGTCAGTCCCCCAGAAGTTCCTGAAGTTTACTTTTTAATCGTTACTTTTGCTTCACCTCACTACTCTCTGTAGGAACCTCTCCCTAGGGACCACTGGTTCTTTCTGACAGGTTCTCCTGCAGGTCTGTGCAGGCTCCCTCGTCAGGGCCTCTCTCTTCCAGATGTCTCTGTTCAGGGTATCTCTTTTCAGGTCCTCTCCCAGGACCTCTATTTTCAGGACCTCTTTTCTTAGGTGCTTTCTGTTCAGGGCCTCTTTTCTCTGGACTCCTCAGCTATGTCCCTATCTCTGTTTCACTGTATTATTTTGTTTCATCTTGTTGCTTCTGTTTCACTTTATCTCTAAGTCCCTAACTGATACTATTCTCTGAGCTCCATGTTAGGTCCTGTAACCCTGTTGTCTATAGCTGTGTATCCTTGGTGCTGGGCCTCAGGCTCAGGCACCAGCTCTTGTGGCTCTGGTGCTGGCCTTGGGCCTAGGCACCAGGAGCAGCTTCTCTCTCCTGGTGATGGCTATCTAACCCTGGCACCAGGGGCCCCATGTCTCAGGTGCTGGCTTTATGGTCCAGATACCAAGAGGCGCTGTTCTCTCTGTCTGGAAGCCTCCCAGATGCTCTCCAGGGGCCTCTATAGACTCAGACTAGGTTCAGAATCCTGGCCTCAACTAACAGTTTCCCAAGTGGCGTTCCACTACACAAGACCATTTTTGGTTCTAATTGCTGTTGTTGTATAATCTTTGGCTGGAGAGAACCCTATTGTTCATCTTCCTTGTAGTATCTCAAGTCATTGATATTCAGGTTTTCCTTGGAAACATCCAGTAGCCTCTGGTGATCAGGAACTTCAGTTTATCTGGGCACAGTTTGTTTTCCTTTTCCTCAGGGCCTCTCAGATAGACCATACCCTCAGGAAGTCATAGTCAGACCTGGAGTCCTATTTTTTTGTGGTACATAATTCATTAAATAAATTTAACTCTCCCAGTACGAGGTGCCCAGGAGGGATGGCAGGTTCTATCCCTGGCCCGCCACCTCAGCAGAGCCTTGCAACAAGCCAGACAACCCCCACTCCATGAGGGCCTCCATTTTCCACATCCGACTTCTCTCTCATCAGAACTCCACCAAGCAGACCAGCCTATCACAGCCCAGCTCGTGCGGCCACTTGTGGCTGCGCCGTTCATCAATAAATGCTGGACTTAGAGATGACTACAAGAGTATGCTACCTGCACGGCAGAGCCTGGCAAGCTACCTGTGTTGTATTTGATATGCCAAATACCAGTAACAATTATAGACCTCATTCCGGAATGGATTGAGGCTCTTTATGTTCCTGGAGCAAGCAGATGCCCTTGGGCTCTACCAGCATGAGACAGGACATATGGGGGATGTTACTGGGGCCCGCTTGAGCAAATCGATGATGAAGGGGAAGACAGTGATACAGTGATACAGTAGCTTTCGACAGTTTGTCATGGTAGCCTTAGCAGACTAATATAGCCCCTTTCTGCATGCTATGATTTCTTGCTTGTATTCTTTAAAGTTTTTCTTTCTTTCCTTTTTGTTTTGGGGCCAGGCCTGGCAGTGCTCAAGGAACCATACCGTGCTAGGAACAGACCTGGTGTTCCTTAAGCAAAACATGTGCTCTAGTCTCTGAGCCATCTCTCATGGTCCTAGAGTTTTTTCTAAATAGAACTGCTGACAATTTGTCCTCTTATTTCAGAGATTATAAGACCATTATCACTAGGGTTGAGCTTGGTCATCCTTCGGTGGGCTTGGTGTTGCAACACTGTATGCCAAGAACAACTCTATCATCAACTCTGTAAACCATGGCATCTCAATACACATTCCTGGAAAAAAAATCCTGTGCAAAGGATGAGCATACATTCATCCACGTATTTTCAGTCTTTGGTTTCTATATTAGGTAGACGAAATGCAAAAGCTTGCCAGGTACTTTTGTTAGGAACATCCTGTGTAGTAAAATTAAGGAAGAGAGGGCCCACGTGTATGTCATACATTTCCTTGGTCAGCACATTTGACAGTCTGTCTAATTGACTCAACAATTACTCTTCTGTTTATTCTCGATGCTGGCTGTCTACCCAGTGGACCTTGCCGTCCCAAGTTTAATTCCAGCTGCCTGAGTGCAAAACACGGATTGGCATGTGTTTCCTAAACAGCATTAGTGCCTCGTGTCATGTGGACATCCTGGGCTTACTTGGTCACTCATATGAGCTAATCATACATCATTGATGATGATGGTTGTGGTAACACCATCTTTGCTCTCAGACCTTCAGGGCTTTGTGTTCTTGTTTAAATGCTTCCTAAGCATTATGTAATATTACTCAGGAGAATAAGGGCTAACCACATCATTAATCGTTGTACCAAGCAGATCTCTTCTCTAACAGTCTCATAAAACTGAGTATCTGAGTCATCCTGACCTTTCTGTCTAATGCTGAGACTCCAGTTCATGACCTCCAGCTCAGAACCTACCTCCCTTTGTGGATAGGCTTCCACTAGGTCCCCATTCTACCTTGCACATGTCCTAACATACATAGAGGCTCAATTAATATTTTATTTTATTTTATTTTATTTTATTTGCTTTTTTGGGTTCACACCCAGCGATGCTCAGGGGTTACTCCTGGTTTTGCACTCAGGAATTACTCCTGGCGGTGCTCAGGGAACCAGATGGGATGCCAGGGATCGAACCCAGGTCGGCTGCATGCAAGGCAAACGCCCTACCCACTGGGCTATCACTCCGGCCCTCAATTAATATTTTCTTTTTTTAATTCAAATTAACTTGGTTTATTTTGCTTTTTTTTTTAATTAAACATTTTGTTATACCACCGTGAGATATACAATTACAACATTGTTCATGTTTGGAGGTTTCGGTCACATAGTGTTCCAGCACCCCGCCCTCCACCAGTGCCCATTTCCCACCACCAATGTCTCCAATTCCCTCCCAATTAATATTTTCTTAAGGGATGATTTCATTATTTAGACAGATTTGTGCTTAGCAATTTTAATTTCTTTTTTTAAAGTATTTTATTATACCACCGTGAGATATACAAATAAAAAGATATACAATTAAAAAGTTCATATTTGGGTTTTGGTCATACAGTGTTCTAGCACCCGTCCCTCCACCAGTGCCCATCTCCCACCACCAACGTCCCCGGTTCCCTCCCCCTTCCCCAGCCCCCTCCATGGCAGGTTCTTTATTTCTTTCCCTTTCTCTCTCTTTCTCTTTCCCTTCCCTTCCAGACTATGGATTACAGGACATACATTAAGAGGTTGGCATGTGTATCCTTTTAGCAATTTTAATTTCAAAGTATTTGCTGCTTTTGTCCTAATGAAGCCAGCATCGTAGCGAGACAGATATAGGAGGGCAGAAGGACTTAGAAGAGCGGTACCTGACTCTTCTAACTAAATTTGTTCCTTCATCCTCTCTGGGTCTAATGCTCTTTATTTTTCTCTTTCCTTTTTGCTGGCTTGGAATCTAAACCAGGGCCTCACACATGCAGGGCATGCATTCTATCACTGAGCCACAGCCCTGGCTCTTAGGAAGAGTTTCTTCTGAAATAATTGTCCCGTTGTTTTCCATCGTGTTTCGACTGGAGGAGACATTCAGTCATACCTGCTGAATGAATGAACTAGTGAGCAAATGACTGAACAAATCCTCATGCAAAGTCAAAACAGATGTTCACGGTTAACATTCAGCCAACTTATACCACAAAGACTTTGAAATTTGTTCAATGTTTGGGCCTAATTGCATCCTCTTAGATAATTGCTTTGAAAATGTTTTCACCAAGAGCCTCAGCGTCAGAAGAAGCCATACTTAGTGACCTTGCCCAGATCCCAGTCTGTTTTATTTTATTAATGTATATGGTTTGTACATGCTACTCCATAATGCACTTGTGTCTGGGTCCATATTCTGAATTACTTGTAACTGAGTGAGCGGATGCACGATGAAAACACATCAAGTCTGTTGCGGTTTCTGCTGCCTCTGACACATCATTGGGGCTAGGAATCTGTGAACCCCAATTGGTTAGCTAGGGCTTAGGCCATGGCGTACATAGAAAATTGGAAACACTTGGTTGTGTGTGATTGTAATTTTATTTTAGTGTATGTCTTACCTACATTACTTATTTTTTTATAGTATAACCTACAATAGAATACATGCATTTCCCTGTCAATATAGATACCCAACGTCACAGGTGCCTGCTGAAGAAATTTTCACTAAGTAATTGACATCTGCAGGAGTAGTGGAAGGCCATTAGCCCCACAGAGGCAGGCTGGGGGCACGGTCAGCCCATGCATTCTCAGAGTGGTAGAGCTCTGGGAAAGAGTCTCCCTCCCAGTACCAAACTTGTTCTAGCTCCCCAGTCCTGGTAGCAGGCTCCCTGCTCCTGAAGCCTGGGGTCCCAGGAGAGGAGGGTCTGCCACCTGTTGCTCAGGGGACCCCTCAGAGCAGAACTTGTTACACCTTTTCATTCCAGCTAGGGGGCACCTTATGGTGCTCCCATCGTCATAGAAACCTGACTGCACCATGTGAGGTCAAAGAAAGAGTCAGCAAAGAAACTGGGGAGGGCAGAATTGTTTCATCTCAGATTGGGTGGATATGCAGCTTTTTCTTTGGTTTGGTTATCTGGTTGTTTTGGCCACTCCTGGCTTTTGCTAGGGGCATATTACTGGCTCTGCACTCAGGCTCTGTACTCAAATCCCCTTTGTGAAGGAGGTCTTGTGCAGTGCCGGGATCCAAGGCAGTCGCGCTCCTCTCCGACTATCTTTCTGGCCCTGTGGTGGTTGCTTTTGAATACTATCAACAAGAGCCCAGAGGCATAACAATCCCTAAAGGTATGTTTCCGGAGTATCCAGCTTGGCTGCGTGCAGTGAGAGGGAAGAGAGATTTCACAGCTCAGACCATATGTATCAGCACCACCTGCTGGGGGCAGCTTGATAGAAACAACAATTTGTATTTTTTTTGTTTTGGCTTTTGTTTTTTGGGTCACATTTGACGAGGCTCAGGTGTTATTCCCGCCTCTGAACTCAGGAATTACTTCTTATGGTGCTCAGGGAACTAAATGGGGTACATGAGCTCGAACCCAGTCAGCCGCGTGCAAGACAAATGCCCTATGCACTGTACTGTTGCTCCAGACCGGAAACAGGTTTTGAAGCCTCCCTCGTCCTCCAGCCTGGTGGCCCCTGCTTTGAGGCATGGGACAAATGAGCCCATGGGTGATGTGTGACCCACACTTTGGGACCTACTTTTTAATGTTCAGGATTGTGGTGATGACTTTGGACTGCAGAGTACAATTTTGGAGTCTGTGCCTTTCTAGTTGTTTCAGAACACCGGAAGGGAGGAGTGTAATGAAGAGCCAGGGCACCGGTATAAGGAAGAGGAGGATTCCAGACTCGAGGAAGGGAGGGGGAGCAAAGCCCGTCTTTTCTGTACCTACCTGGGAGCTGTCTTTCTCCTCCTCTCACCATCTCTCCCAGCCTGTGGGGCACCAGGGCAGAGAAAGCAACAGCTGACAGTGATCTGGGGCCTTAGATATTTCCACCTGGCAAGTCACAGTGTGGTGCCTCTAAGATATCCCTGAATATGTTCTGGTCCTTACTCACCATTGCCTCATGATCAATGGCCCACCCCATCCATCAGTCCCAGAGAGGCCCCCCAAGAACATCTGGACTTGCTGCCCTGGTGGTGCCAGGATTTACAACACTATTAATGTATATATGCATTAATATATATGATATATATGTATGCATGTATTTCGTTTGCCAAGGCATCAAAAATCAGATGGGCTGGACATGTAATGCGATTGGAGATGACCGTTGGACTAGAGCCGTTACCAACTGGATCCCACGGGATGTCAAAAGATCACATGGCCACGCACCTGCAAGATGGTCAGACTTCTTCAAGACCCTGAACGAATGGTTTGAGGCTCTTTGTATTCCTGAAGCAACCAGATGCCATTGGGCTACACTGGCACGTGATAGGGTCACATGGAACTGTTACTGGCGCCCACTTGAGGAAATCGATGAATAACGGGATGTCAAGTGATCAAGTTTTATATATATATATATATATATATATATATATATATATATATCACTTGTCTTCCCATTGTTTATCAATATGCTCAAGTGGGCACCAGTAACATCTTCATTCATTGGGAATGAGGTCCATTATTGTTACTGTTTTTGGCATATTGAATACACCACGGATAGCTTGCCAGGCTGTGCCGTGGGCTCTGGGTTCATCCCAGGGGGCCCAGTCTTTTTCTTTGTCAGACCATCAACCATCCAGGGGCCCACAGGGCAGAGCCCTGGGTGTAGACAAGCCTGTTTCCCTGCCTGCAACCTGCCAACACAGCCAGGCACCTCAGCCACACCTTGAGGGGCAGGGTATATATAATAGATATATTATATATTAATACATTCGGACTTCCCTCTCATCAGAACTCCACCCAGCAGACCAGCCCATCACAGCCCGGATCATCGACACCCACCCTGCAGCAGCTTTTTTTCTTAATCCGGCCCAGGTATGCTGGTCCAGAGACTCTCAAACATGGGGCAGAGCTGTTCCTTGCTCTCCCTGTGCACAGCCATTCATGAGGCAGTCGGGGAGGCATGGCGGGTTCTAGCCCTGGCCCACCACCTCGGCAGAGCCCCACAACAAGCCAGAGCGCCCCCCTCACTCCACGGGCGCCGCCATTTTCCACATTCAGACTTCCCTCTCATCAGAACTCCACCCAGCAGACCAGCCCATTACAGCCCGGCTTGCGCGGCCACCTTGCGGCTGCGCAGCTCATCAATAAATTATTTATTTGGAGGTGTTTAATAGAGTTTGCCTCCCGCCTCGGCCAGCCTGGCAAGTTTCCCGTGTTGTATTTGATATGCCAAATTCCAGTAACAATTATATTGGGTCATTCCCTGACCTAATATAATGGTTTGAGGCTCTTTATGTTCCTGTAGCAAGCCGATGCCCCTGGCTCTACTGGCATGAGACAGGACATATGGAGATATTACTGGTGCCCGCTCTAGCAAATAGATGATCAACGGAAGATCGTGATCGTGATATTATATATTTATGTATCTATTATATATCTATTTTTTTTTTCTTTTTGGGTCACACCAGGTGATACTGAGGGGTTACTCCTGGCTCTGCACTCAGGAATTACTCCTGGCAGTGCTTGGGGACCATATGGGGATGCGGGGATTGAACCCAGGTCGGCCGCATGCAAGGCAAACGCCCCATCTGTTGTGTTATTGCTCCCGCACTTTTAACACATGCCTGGTACCACTTCCCCTCCACCAGTGTCCCAGAGAACCCCTCCAGCACCTTAGCCTCTACTCCTAATAAACTTGGTTTTCTTGACAAAATCTTCAGTTCTCATATTGTTGCACATTTTTTTTTTCCTTATTATGATTCTTTATAGTCCACATCCAGATATGTGGATCCAGAGATACACACACGGGGCAGAGCTGCTACTTGCTCTCCCTGTGCCCCGCTGGATCTCAAGGCACCCAGGAGGGATGGCGGGTTCTAGCCCTGGCCCACCACCTCAGCAGAGCCTCGCAAGAAGCCAGAGGAACCCCCACACTATGAGGGCCGCCATTTTCCACATCCGGACTCCTCTCTCCTCAGAGCTCCACCCAGCAGAAGAGCTGATCACAGCCTGGCTTGTGCAACTGCAAAGCAGTTCATCAATAAATGCTTGAGTTTTGACATGACTACAAGAGTATCCCACCCCACGGTAGAGCCTGGCAAGCTACCCATGTCATATTTGACATGCCAAATACCAGTAACAATTATAGAACTCATTTCCATGACTTGATATAATGGTTTGAAGCTCTTTATGTTCCTGTAGCAGGCAGATACCCTTGGGCTATCTCTCATGTGACAGGACATATTGAGATATTACTGGTGCCCGCTCGAGTAAATCGATGATCTACTGAAAGTCAAGTAATCAAGTAATCAAGTGATAGTCCACATATAAGAGAATTTCTTTGTTTTAATTGTGTAGGGACACCTACACATTTATAGATGAATGAAGCTAATCACTTGAAATTACACACAATTGTAAAAGTTGATAAATTTTCTTTAAAAATTAGTTCCCTTTTTATAGGCATATACATAAAAATTAATAATATCAATAATTCTGTGCTAATCACTGAAAATTTACAAAAATTATAAAGTGTACAGCTCTGGGAATATAAATATAAATTTTAGTAAGAGAGGATGGGACCATTTAAAAATTTTTAAAGGTGTGGCAAGAGATGTAGTACAGTGGGGAAGGTACTTGCCTTACATGCAGCCAACCTGAGTTCAATCCCCATATGGTCACCAGAGCACACACAGGAGTTATTCCTGAGTGCAGAGCCAGGAGTAACCTGTGATCATCATGGGGTGGGACCCCAAAACAAAAACAATAAAAATATTATAAAGAAAAATCTTAATAGTCCTAGAAAACTATAAAAGTGTGTGTTTTATCCTAGAAAGGAAATATTAGCTTTATATTGGTAAATATTATAGATAATGCTTGCATATCTACATTAATAAGTAAAAAGATTGTAGTGAAACTCTCTAGATATTTTTTAAAAAAATCACCTGACTAGACATAGGGGCATTCAATATAAATAAAATGTTAATTCATTATTGATTTTAAAAATTTAAAAATCCCTTAGCAAGCAAAAGAATAAACAGACCTTTTTTTACTCTGGTAGAGGGTAATCATAAGTGTCAGAGTGAATGCCACATTCAATGCCAAAGAAAGTGCTGAGAAGCTTGTTTGCCATTTAAAGGCGCTTTAGTGCAGTTTTGCAAAAACTGGTTTCAAGGCTATGAATTTCCTAAGCTGTTGCTTATCCATGAAGTTTTTTTTATTATTCCTTCAAATCTGAATATAATATAGCTGAATAGAGGATTCTTGGTGAGGTGTTAACTTCACTGAGACTGTTTTTTAGCATTTCCCCATTCTTTTCTGACTTACAGTTTCATTTGGTAGATCTGTTGCGAAATTTTTTGTTGTTGGTGGTTTGGGGTCACACCCAGCAGTGCTTAGGTTTTACTCTTTGCTCTGGGTTTATGGATCATTCCTGGTGGAGCTCAAGGAACCATATGGGGGTGCGAAGGATCAAACCTGCCATATGCAAGGCAAGCCCCCTACCCACTGCAATATCTCCAGCCACTGCTATGAATATTTTAGGCTTTCTTTTGCAATAAGTTCTTTTCACATTTGCTGTTTTCAGTATACCATCTTTGGCTTTTATCATTCTGATTATAACGTGTCTTAGAATTTTTCTCTTTGGATCTATTTTTGCTGGGACCCTTCTGGCCTCTTGGATCTCAGTACCTGCACTCCTAACCTCTGGGAAATTCTTAGCTCTGGTTTCTTCAACGAATGATTCTTCATCTAATTTGAGTTTCTGGTTTTCAGACATTACTGATTCTCGTATTATTTTTCTTGAATTCATCCCATGATTTTCTGACATGTTGAGCATTTCTGTTCAGACTTTCTTCCATCTTATACTGTTTTTGATCTATTTTCTGTACCTCATTTTAGAGCTCTTTTGATCTTTTACTTAACTGCTGTTATTCTGCTGCTCAGACCTTCTACTGAGGGTTTTTTTTTAATATTTTATTATACCACCATGAGATATACAATTACATAGATGTTTATGTCTGGATTTCGGTCATACATTGTTTCAGCACCAATCCCTCCACCAGTGCCCATTTCCCACCACCACTGTCCCCACTCCCTCCCTCTCCCCTAGCCTGACTCTATGGAGAGTTCTTTATCTCTTTTCTCTTTCTCCTGAGTTTTTTTAACATCACCTACAGCACTCTTCATTTCAGTCACTTCTGACTACCATTTTCTCATTTCTGCTCTCAGAGTTTCTTGGCTTTACTGACTATCTGTGCCATTGTTTCCTCGAGCTCATTAAATTTCTTCAACATGGTATCACTAAGGTCTTTCTCTAAGGGTTTACAGAGCTGGGTGGTACTTGGTCGAGCTTTTGCATTCTTGCGTTCACCCCTTTGAACTTGGTGAGTATCCATGTTTCTCCCCTGACTGTTTGCTGAGCTCCTGCTCTGCTGAAGGTGAATCTAGTTAGGGCTCCTGGGAGTCTCTCAGGGATTAGACTGAGAATTTCTCTTTTCCTTCCCTGCCGATCTTCCCTCAGTGACAGAAGGTGTAAGTCTGAGCTCTGTGAAGTGCGAAGAGGAGAGATGTGGGTTCAGGAGCTGTGGAGTTGGAGGTGGGTCAGGTGTGGAGGCTACTAGAAAGGAGGTGGACCCAGGCTGGAAGAGAGGTAAATCCACTTTCCATTCCCAAAAAGGTGTCAGGGATATCATCCAGGAGGTTACCCAAGCCTGGAAGGTTGGAGGAGAAAGCAGAGGGCCTGCGGTGCAGAGATTGGACATTGTTGTCCAGAAAAGAACATAGAATATTTCAGAAGTGAATTCAGGGACCAGAGTGATAAGACAGCAAGTTAGGAGTTTGCCTTACTCTCTAGCTGATCTCGGTTCAGTACCCAACACCCCATACGATCTACACAAACCTTAGAGACTTAGCTAGAGAACCTGGCTCAGGACCCCAGAGTCCTAAGAAGTCAAAGCATCACCATTTGAAAGCAAACATACAAACTTAAAAATGTTCCTGCAAGGAAGGTGGCAGGTTGAGGCTGAGGGTGGAAGGGAAGCCGGAAACACTGGTAAAGGGAAGTTGATGCTAGTAGTGGGACTTCTGCAGAAATATTGTGTGTTCTGGGGTCAGTGAGTCAGTGCAGCAAAATAGGACACTTGCCTTGAATGTAGCTGAGCTCCGTCCAATCCCCAGAACCAAATATGTTTCACTGGGCACCACCCTGAGTACAGAGCCAGAATTAAGCCCACTAAACATGGCCCCACAGAGCAAAACAAGAATCTACAAGTTTGGCTTGTAGATTGGCTACAAGGTATGGCTCAGCATATTTAGCTGCTCACCTCTTCTGGGAAAGCTCTTTGACAGCCCTGCTTCACCACCAGTCACCGCCTGGGCTACTGTAACAGGTAACTGGGATCTAATCTTCTGCCTTACTGTGAGCCCCAAACTTCACAGCCAGCATCATATACCACTCCACACTCCACATGGTCTGTGCGTCTAAGTGAGCTGGTCCCACTTGAATACTCAGCCTCTGCTGGGTCATGCTGAACCTGTGAGCTCTCGGTCCTAGCTGCTGCAAGCAGCCACGCTTGCTTTCTCGCCTATGTGTGTGTGCCGGCTACAGCTCAGGACTGTAAGCCAACTCCGTCCAGCTTCACTTGTGTGTTTTTCATTATAGGTTCAGATGACTGGACTAGCTCACATTTAAACTTAAAGTCTGCAGGTTAATAAAAAAGCCAGAAAACTGGAGGAGACAGGCAGTGGTTCTAAATGGTTCTTACTACAATATGTGCTCACAGGTCTGCTCACAAACTCTTAGCCAAAATGAATCCACTGCAGCAGGAGAAAGGGATTCACATCTGTTGTTGGTGGGAATGTCAACTGGTAGACAGCCTTTTGGGAAAACAATATGGACATTTCTCTGAAAACTAGAAATTGAGCTCCCAATTGACCCAGTCATACCACTCCTGGGAATATGTCCTGGGAAGCTAAAACACACAGCAGAAACATTGTCTATACTTCTATGTTCATAGCAGCACTATTCACAATAGCCAGAATCTGGAAACAACCAGAGAGCCCGAGAACTGATGACTGGATAAAGAAACTGTGGTACATCTACCACAGAATACTATGAAGCTATTAGGAAAAATAAAGTTATGAAATTTGCCTATAAATGGATGGACATGGAGAGGATCATGATGAGTGAAATTAGCCAGAGGGGAAAGGACAGATATAGAATGATTGCATTTATTTGCGGGATATAAAAAAAGTATGATACCAAAATCCAAGGCCAGTCAAACATGGATCAGGAGATCTTGTCAGTGGGTGGGATCTATCGCAAGTGTGTAGGAGTCAGAGATTAGGTAAGACAGAGAAAAAAATAATGTACTAATAATTGTTGGAAATGATACCAGTCTAGAACTGAGCATTGAATGTAGGCAAAGGAATTTACTTGATAACCTCTAAATGTATGTATTACAAGCTACAATGTGTAAGAGAAGGAAGAGAGAGAGAGAAGAGGCAAAAATGCCTGTCATAAAGGCAGATGGGGGAATCAGGGGACATTGGCGGTGGGAAATGGTCACTGTATGACTGTTTCAGTCATATAGTGTATGTTTCAGTGATACACTGTATGACTGAAACCCAAGCATGAACATCTTTGTAACTGTATATCTCATGGTGGTATAATAAAAAAATAATGGAAAAACAAAAAAATGAATCCACTGCCATAAGCCTGATATCCTGGGGGTTGTAGAATTAGGAAGGAAACACAACTCTTATGATAATGAGGTCCTTTTTAGAAGGACCATAAGATCATAAAAATTGGTGGGGGGAGAAATGGTGTAGTATTTGCCAACATAATTAAACAGTTCTGTATAGGGCTGTTGACCCGAGGCTTGATGGTGCTAAATATGCAACGCCCACGGCATTCATTTCTGTACACAGGGCTCCAGTTTAAGTCTTGTTTGCAATCAGAATGGACCTAACGCTTCCCGTGAGCTGGGGCATAATGCTGAGAGTGTTTCTGTATCTCTTCAGGTGGCCTGCAGAATCTGCACGTCCATGAGACAGGAAGCCGCAAAAAAGCCACACCCTCAGGGCCTGATTTTTCAGAGCTTGATGAAAGAAATCAAAGCATTCTGAGGGAAGCAACTGACGCTTAGTGTTTAATGGCTATGTCCGTGTCAGGGTAAGCACCAAGGTTGAGGCGTCACTGAGAATCTGTGACACGAGGGCAGCGGTGGCCTCTGGGTGGGAGTGACACAGGGCAAGCGCAGAGCCCCGGGACAAGCAGGTTCAGAGTTACTGCCTTACTGCAGCCTCCTCATGTCCGGGATGCCCAGAAAGCCCTGGAGATTCTGGTTGTTAAGGGACGAAGAATAAACTGTGTCTGATTTGCAACATTACGGTTTTGGATCAGTCCTCAAGGTTGTTGTCACAGACTTGTGGAGGGATTTTGAAGTATCTTGACTGAGTGGGACTTGACCTTTCTGCAGGTTCCAGATGTTCAGAGTGGACCCAGCGAGGTGATGAACCAACCCCTCTATCTCAAATGTAGTGTTTGCCTCCAAGAACGGCTAAGCGTTAGGGGCCAGAGGGATAGTTCAGCGGATAGGGTGTTTGCCTTGCACACACCTGACCCGGGATTGGTCCCCGGCATCCCATATGGTCCCCTGTGCACCGCCAGGAGTGATTCCTGAGTGCAGAGCCAGGAGTAACCCTGAGCATTGCTGGGTGTGGACACCCCCTCAAAAAAAAAAAAAAAGAACACCAAGTGTTGTAGACACACTGTCAGAATATGCTCAGCAGAGGAGAGTCACTCTTCTGGGAACAGATTCAACCCGATGGCAATTTCTGGGATGGCCGAAGCAGCCCCCAGAACCACTGAAGAGTTAGTGAATTGGATCACTGTGTTAGCACATGAAGCATCATGCGCCATGATTTAAGAACCCAGAGGTTGGTGCTCCCCTAATCGGTATGGCTGAGTCTGAACACAGTCTCAAAACTAACAATAGATCTGATTACAACAGACCCACCATCTTTCAGATTTGCCCAAGGTTTGAAGAAGCGCAGAGTAATCTCGTAACACACAGCTTTCAGCACCTATCTGAAAAATCTCTTCACAAGAACAGAATTCTTTTTCTTTTTTGTTATTTTGGGTCATACCCAGCAATATTCAGGGGGTTACTCCTGGCTCTGCACTCAGCAATTACCCATGGTGGTGCTGAGGGGACCATATGGGATGCCGGAGATTTAACCCACGTCAGCTGCATGGAAGGCCAATGCCCTATGTGCTGTGCTATCTCTCCGCCGCCCCCAAGAACGAAATTTCTTCTCTTCACATCTCCTCAGCATCAGGTGAAAATCATGATGGGCCACGTCCGAGAGTCATCATGTGAAAATCACATGTACTTCATGTGAAAATTGTGCTTGACTGGAGGGTCAGGGCACCACTTCTTTCTTCAGCCTTTCTCCCAAACAGGTCTATCCTGCTCCTTTAAGAAGTTTCCAGGAATTGCTTCCCTTGAATCTGGTGGGCCAGGCTTCCTTTTGCTCCCACAAACAAAGGGGCTCTCAGTTTGCTTCCATCAGCTTCTACCTCTGAACTCCAGAACCTTCACAAGAGAACATTTTCCCACATCAATAGGAAACAGACCAATACTTTTTGCCTGTGTGAAGTTAGGTACAGTGATGCATTCACTACCACTGAGAAATCTGTTTCACGTACCTGAGCCTCCCACCCCACCCGTCAGAGCTGGGGGTACCCTGAAGGTCAAGCTGAGTGGACAAGGCACTCTGGGGCCACTTGCCTTGAGTTCTGCCCTGGACTGTCACTTTCTGCTTGGGCAACTGACAGATTAGCTAATATAATTCTTTTTAGGGGCCAGAGCAATAGCCCAGCGGGTAGGGCGTTTGCCTTGCGCGGCCGGCTCATGCCCGGCCTGGGTTCGATCCCCGGCATCCCATATGGTCCCCGAGCACCACCAGGAGTAATTCCTGAGCGCAGAGCCAGGAGAAATCCCCTGAGCATTCCCGGTGTGACCCCCCAAAAAAAAAAAAAGAAAGAAAAAGAAAATAATTCTTTTAGATTCCAGAGCTGCAAAAAAGGGCTGACTCTCAGACGTGGCCCATCATGTAGGGGTCGTGGTGCTGCTTACGTTGCAGTGCTGAGTGTTGTTCCTGGACATGGTAAGTGCTCTAAACTGTCAGCCATTAGCCTTATCTCAGCGATGCTTATACCAGCGAAGAGAATATGGTCCAATCTCATATTTTGTTAAAAACTTGGGCATGGTTTTAAATGTGCCTGAATTTTTTTTTAATCATCCACAAATGATGGAGTATGGTTTCCCTCTTCTAGAATACAAGGCAGTTTTAGGGTCTTGCTTCTGACCAGTCTAATTACACAGAAGCAATATCCTGCCTTGGAGCTAAGTTCAAAACAGCATCAATTCTTGCCTTTTGATCTCATTTATCCATTCCTCTTACTCAAAATCTTTTCATCTAGTCAGGTATAATCTTACGCCTACAGATCTTTTAGTCATGGTCTTTTGCACCACAAAACAATAAAAGTGTGTGTAATTTATTTTTTATGTGCTGCAACTGTATCTAGGAATAAGTCTTTTTTTTTAATTTTTCTTTTCTTCATGGGACCACATCTAGCAGTGCTTGACCTTGCTGGGGATCAAACTGAGTTTCACTACATGAAAGGCAAGGGCCTTCACCCTGCTGCTATCGCTCCAGCTCCTAATTTTTTTTTTACTTATAAGAAAAATAAAAAGAAAGAAAAAAAGACAACACAACTTTTAAGTACCTCTTTTTCTTTTTTTCCTGGCATGCTGACTACTGGAACCCAGATGCAATGCTAAGGAAACCCAGTCCTAGAGAGATACCTTGTGAATATGCCCTGCCCAGCAAGGCCAGCTCAAGCCCAGTGCGTAGCCGACATGCATCCACCACTGGACACGTGGGGAGGAAGCTCTTCAGGTGGCAGCTGACCGGAACCAAGGGCCCAAGACATCCACTCGGCTGAGTCTGAGGGAGACACGAGGGTGTGTGGACACAGGAGAAACTCCACAAGTGGCCACTTGTGTGTCCAAGTCCTGGTTTGAAAATGACTGAACATCATAGTTGTAGAAAAACATGGGATTTATGTTCTATCTCAGCAGACTTGTGTTTTTTTGTTTGGTATGTTTACAGGTATTCCCACTGTTTTTGTCCCATGTGAGGAAGGAACACAGCCTGGAAGCGCCACCCCATCCCCCTACCACCTTCACCAGTGATCCAGCCTCAGTTCACTACTTTGACCTCACAGGGCTTTTGCAAAGTGGCAATTTCAGACATCGGGAGAATCTGACTGTAGGGTTCTGGTGCCTGCCCCGCACCCACCCGGTTTGGGTCCTGAAGACAATAGCTTCTTGGCTCTCAAATTTTTCCTCAAATAATCTTCTGTAGTAAAGATGATAAAGATCAACTCCATTCTGTGAGGTAGCAACTTAAGAGCAGTGTGGGGTGAGGAGGAACCTTGGAGGACTGGACTACAGTGCATGCTTTGCATGTATGAGGCCTGGAGATTGAACCCAGCACCGCATGGTCCCCCAACTCCCATTCAGTATGACCTAATGGCCTCAGCACCCCTGGGCCTGAGCACTGAGCCATCCCCTCTGGTGACTGAGAATCTCTAAGAGTGGCCCGCAGGTCTCCTGAATACTTACTTGGTTTTGGTTTAGGTTTTGATTTGGGGCCACACTGGTGGTTCTCGGGCTTATCCTTGGCTCTGCATTCAGGGGTCACTCCTGGTGGGACTCAAGAGTGTTAGGATTTGAACACGGGTGAGCCATGTGCAAGGTAAGTTCCCTACTCACTGTCCTCCGTCTTCAGACCCCCCCTGAGTAATCCTTGGGGCCCCATCCTCATCCCAGAAGAACACTGAGAAGTACAGGAGGGAGTTGGGAGAAGCACAGGGGCTGGCTAGAGGACAATGGGAACACAAGGTACAGGGATAAAGTACTTTAAGAGTTGTTTCTTCACTGTCAGTGAGTAGGAAGATGTGAAGATGAACACAATAATTAGCGAGAATATGCTTATTATTCACCTCTCTCCAAGACCCTCAGAACATTTACCAGAAAGCTATGGGCTCTTCACAACACTGTTCTCTGGGACTGGGCTGACCTTGTTCTCTTCAGAGACAACATGCATAGGCTTTCCGTTCTCGCTCGGTGCCTCACCTGATCCACCCACCCCTCAGACATCCTGGAAGAGCCAGTGTCCAGAGGAAGAAGAAGGAAATAGTCTCTCCCACTTGCTGACTTATGTTCCTAGCAGGTTTATTCAGAGAGCCCATGCATTCATTTCTTCACCATAGTTCTTGCATTCTTTCCATTCATCTCCTGAGAACTGTTGTTTCCATTCTTTGCCAAATGAACCCTAAGGCCTGAAGTTACTGGTCCTAGACCTCCAGGCCTTGTTTTGAAATTCTGAAGGAAGCTACCAAGTCTAGATCATCTCTAGACCGAGTCTAGATCATCTCTAGCTACCGATTCTAGATCATCTCTATTTGATTGGAGAAACAGCACAGAAATTGTAAAAGGTCACAGAAAACTCCCATGACTACAGAAAGTACTTAATATGAACTTGGCAGGGGAAGTTCTGTTCTGAGGGACTCAGCCACAGTCCAGGGACCAAGGCTTTGAGTGACCAATCCTCTGGCCTCATTCCCACAAGTAGTGCCCAGCAGTGGGAAGATGTGAAGCCATAAATCTCTGCCCTGAAGTGAACTGTTGTGGCAAATCTACTGCCAAGTCACCAGGATTTAACAAATCTGGCCCCTCTGCCAGCAAGCTGAACAACAGGGTCACTGGAGTGTCCAGATACGGCAAAGAGACATAAGTATCCAGTTAGGAAATATCTAATAATTCTTGCTTCTTGGGTCAAATACGGCGATGCTTAGGGGTTACTCTTGGCTCTGTACTCAGGGATCACTCCTGGTGGTGCTCAGGGGACTATATGGGATGCTGGGGATTGAACCGGGCCAGCTGCGTGCAAAGCAAACGCCCCTACCTGCTGTACTATTGCTCGGGCCCCATAGCTAATAATTCTTAATCCACTTAAAAACACTATTCTAGATTAGTCCCTAGTTATTTCCCTTCTTAGACATATGTCTCTGGACCAGAGCAACCAAGCCGTTTCAATCCCTGGCATCCCATATGGTCCCCTGAGCACCTCCAGGAGTGTTTCCTGAGTGCAGAGCAAGGACTAACCCCTCTACCCCATGCATTTCAGGTGTGTCCCCAAAACCAAAACAAAAAGTGTATCTCTGGGTATTATCTCTTTTCATTTTCTTACTGGTGTTCTGAGCATAGCTAATCCTAGGGTAGTTAAGTTCCTCCCTTGTATTCTCAGTGTGTTGGTGGGGACTTTGGAACTCTCACTTAGTTCAAGTTTTTACTCCCTTTCAAGAGCATCTGTGTTTAAATCAGGACTGAGAAATGGATGACTCAATGAGAATATTTACTCTGAAGTAACCACACTCAGAAGACTGTGATCCACGTGGGCTGTGTCCTTTTCACCAAAGAACAAGGAAAGGAGTGACTTGGGTCTTACTAAGAACCCAAGGAACTAGTCATGGCGATAACTAGACTTCCTTAGCACTCTGACACTTAGTTCTAAGTGCTTCAGAGATTAAACATTTAATTTTGAGGTGTTTTCTAAGTTATTTTTTTGTTGGCATCTTCTCAAAGGATGAAACTAAGGCATCAGAGCCACACCAGGACTAAAGGACTGGGTTCAATTCCTACCTAGGAATCTTTTTAGTAGCTCGGCCCAGGATCTTTTAGTAGCTTGTTCAAAGTAATGGAGACAATCCATGGCAAGATTTAATAGCCTGAAATTCAGGCTCTTAAAGCAAACGCACTTTCTCTGTACTGCTTCCAGATTTGACTGATGTTTAAATTTATCACATCTGGAGCTACTTATTTGATTTTGTTCCAACTTCGCTCTGAGGCTGAAGGTTAGAATTTGTTAAACTATCTCTGTGGTTACCGCACTCAATACACTTAACTCATAGGGAAATCAGTTTGCACACAAGTTTACTGGGGAATCATTTTGCTGACAGTAAAATTAATCTAAGAAACTGCCTGAGAAGTAGCTCCAGAAATGTAGGGCCTGCTGTGGAGAATTAGGAAAGATCTCCGCTTTGCCCTGGACAGGAAAACTTTTTCTTACTTTCAAAGGCTGCACAGGGAGACACACGGTGCTGGCTGAAACCCCTTAACTGACTAGACAATCCTTAGTTTCAGCTGCATCTTTCACACCAAAGCTTCTTGACACACTGTCCCTGAGTTGGTCACGAGCCTGGCACTCCAGCACTGATCTTCGTGATCATCCTCTCTAGCCCAGTGAGTGATACAATACTGTTATCCTCTCTTATTGGTGAAACAAAGCGAAGACAGGTTAAGAAATGCGCCCAAAGTCACAGACAGTGAGTGGAAGTCAAGTTTGGGTGCCCTCCGGGGCTCACTTTAGAAGTGCTCAGAAGGCTGCCTCCCTGGACAGTCGAGGGCCCAGTTCCTGTGTCCAGGGCCTGGCCCAGGCAGCAGGGCCATGTTTGGGGGGCCTTGCAATCCTAGGAGTGGATGCCAGTGACTGCACTGCCTCTGATTTTATTTTTTAAGCTGATGATTAGCTTTATAGAGTCCCTCAAATTCAGTGTTGAGTGAGTGTAGGAGGTTACTAATTGTGGCTAGGGATATCTTGAAGAGCATGTTCCGTAATCATGGGCTACAATGGATCAAGGAAAGACCTTGGTGGTCTCCGGCGGTGTGTCTTGACTCCTTGTGGTTCCATTTTCCCTGTGCATTCATATTCCATGGTGCGCACCTGGTTACTTCCGGCATCCCGTGCCTAGCTCCATTGCTTCCCTTTTCCCAGGAAGGCAAGGAAAGGAAATGATCCAAAGACCGAACTTCCCCTGCTCTACCTTACTTGAGCAATGTGGTGCATGAACTTTGCTTTCTAATACTTCAACCAAGACAAACAAAAAGAGGCTTTGGGACTTTAAACTTTCCCAGCCATATGGGGCGCCAGGGTTGACTGTTTCCTGATGGCTGTATTATCTCTCCAGCCCCCTACTTACATGTTTAATTGGTGTCTTCCTGTAAAACTCTGGGTAGGGAAAGAAAGAACCTTTCTTACCTACTAACATAGCACCAGAATTATGGCATAGCACGGACTCCATAAATATTTACTAAATGAACACACTTGTGATAATCTTCAAGATCAACTAAACTGCTGTAACAACTTACAAGAGGATCACATATAAAACACCTAAGCAGGGTTGCTGGAGAAAGCTGTTAAAAATATAAACAAATCATGGTTGTCTTCACCAAATTCTTCATCTTGTTGGGGGTGGGGGGAAGCACCACCAACAGGAAACTTTCCCCCCCACCCTTAATGTTTCTTCCATTCCCTAAGGGTAACTAGCTTTCTTGCAACAGTAATTAGATCATTTTCCTAGACCACTCCCGGAACACTCAAAACAAAAGCTTATTATCAAAAGTATCACATGGCTTCAAAACGAAGCTGAAGGTAATCAATCCAACTTCCTTAATCTCAGATGGAGAGACACTTCTTTGGTACGGATTTTGTTTCCGATTTTGATCTAGACAACAGTTTCCTGTGGATTATAGCATGTAAAACACAGCTATATTTTACACACACAGTTCTCATTCCCTTGAGGCAGACATTTTCAAATCTCAAGTGGTATCACCCCTCTAGGGGACTTTTGATAATGTCTGCAGTTCATTTGGGTTGTTACAATTTGAAAGAGGTCCTACTGGGGAGGCTGTTAAATCTTCTACAATGCACAAGCCAGTTCTACTCCAAAGAATGATCTGGCCCCAGATGTCAACAGTGTGGGCAAGGCTGAGAAGCTCTGCACAGAGTTCCCGTTCAGCCAAGATCCTGTGCAGCTTTCCTGGACTATGGAAACCAAGTCCTAGAAAAGCTGTTATGCCTGTGATGACCCGTCTAGGATGAACCCAAAGGCAGAGCTGCTCTCTCACCTAAAATGTTTCAGGTTGAGAGTTTTCCCAAGGTAGGTCCCCATCCTGGATCAATGAATATCCTACGGAAGTCTCATAACACAAGGCTCTTAGCATGGAAACGAACAGACTATAAATGTGAAAAGGAATTTTGATGAGTTCAAAACCGTATGTTTTTTTTTTCAAAAAAGTGAGGATCATTTTCTTTTCCTAAGAGTATAAACATTTGGACAAAAAATATCCATCTGAAATGCAGGTAGAGTATCAATTGCTTTCCTTCTACACAGACGATCCAGGGCATTTACACTTACTCCATAAAGGCATGATATTCCAAAACACAGTTGTATATTTTGTGAAGCCATCCGGCATCAAATTTTCCAATTTATAGACAACTTTGTATTTACACAACAAATTATTAAATCATTTTTTCCGGTTTATAAAGATCACTGAGGTACACACACAGTGTGTATAAGAGCAGATAAGGCTGATAATACATATTTACAGTAGATACAAATGAATCTTTCATATTGAAGATAATGTTTTTATATATAGGTCTTCTGTATCAGATTTCCCACTGTTAGCAGGATTTCTCATGCTTGCTTGAGTTGTTTATTGCTTTTTGGCTTGCTGATTGAATATTCACTTCTGGGTTGTTTACACATGAATTACTAATGCTTCTAATCTCTTTGGCTAATGCAAATGTAATAGACTGAATGAAAGAGAAAAGAGAAACTCATTCAATATTACAGCCCTGGCTGGTCCATATTATTTGTTGGTAAACCCTCAAATGAATCAAGTATTACACGATTCATTTTACATACTACAAAGAAAAATCTTGGGTCTTGTGTGATACCACTCAGGCAAAAATGGGTAAGTAAACAAGAAATCAGGATTTCCATAAGGTCTAGGATCTTGGTTTCTTTTCAGGATGAGTTAACATCACAAGCATCTTAAGCTTCTGAGTTTTTAATCTCAACACAAAATCACTGTGACTTATAAGAAAATGGCAAATTGCACAGAAGGTAACCAAAGTAAACTATATATAATGTGTTACTATGGCTTGAAATGAAAAAAAATCACCTTATGGTATTTAGTTGAGAAACGTCATAAAAATAAAAGAAAAAAGGGAGCCCAGAGAGATGGTACAGGAGGTAGAGACCTTGCCTTGCATTTGGCCCACCCAGTCCATCATCATCAGCACTGCCAGGGCTCATGACACCTGAACACAGAGCCAGGAATAGCCCTGGAGCGTCACTGGTGCCATCCAATAAAACAACACCAAAATAAAGCATAAAGAAAGGTATTTGTTCAAGCTACAATTCTGCATTATTAGGTCAAATAAAAGGGTTATGTTACTCAGAAAATAGTCATAGCAAGTAACTTAAAGTGAGGGTCTAACTAGAACATTAAAAGGGCCTCCACAATGTCAGAAGAATACTCACCTATTCTTAAAGCATTTTTACTGACAATGAGACTGAAAAGTGCAAACCCACAATGTTCTTTTAATTAAAAAAATCCCTGATTGATTAAATAACAACAAATAAGATCAATCAAACAAGAGCAGCTCAGAGAATTTTTTCCACTCATTTTTTTTTTAATTTGGGTTTTGGGTCACCCTCCCCTGCTGTTCAGGGTTTTACTCCTGGCTCTGCACTGAGAAATTACTCCTAGTGGTGCTCCGGGGATCATATAGGATGCTGGGGATTGAATTGGGTTGGCCGTGTGCAGGGCAGACACCCTGCCCACTGTACTATCTCCAGCCCCTCATTTGAAATAATCTTAACAAACTCCTAAAAAGTTGGGGCCAGAGTGACAGTACATTGGGTATGGCATTTGCACACTACCAAGCTAGATTTGATCACGACACCCTATATGGTCCCCCAAACCTGCCAGGAATGATCCTTGAGCACAGAGTCAGGAGTAAGCCCTGTGTACAGCTGGGCAAGGCCCATAAAAGCAAAATGGAAAGAAAAGTCCTACTTAAAAGTAAGTTTATTCTGGGGGCCAGAGCCACAGAACAGTGGCTAGAGTTTGCCTTGCAAGTGGCCGACCTGGGTTCGATCTCTGGCATCCCATATGGTGTCCCAAGTATCACCAGGGAGTAATTCCTGAGTGCAGAGCCAGGAGTAACCTCTGAGCATTGCCGGTTGTGACCCAAAAAGCAAAAAAAAAAAAAAAAAAAAAAAAAAAAAAAAAGTAAGATTATTATCCTTCTGTGCTTCCTAGATAGTTAAGGGGTACAAAATAAAATTGGATTTCCTTCTCCAGGAAGGACTATTGTGTGTGTTATTTAAAGGTGCAAAAGTTTTTCATTCTCACGATATGCTGGGGGCAGGGGGCTCCATTTTAGAGAATAAAAACTGTGCTATGGTAGAAGAGCTAGCTTTTATTTTTTAAAAAATAAATTGGCTGAAATACAAAGAGAAAGAAATGGTTCTATGGGCAAAGTTCAAATTTGAGTGACCAGTTTTTTAATTGAAAAGTATGTGCAACTTTTGAAAAAAAAATGTTACAGCAGTGCATGACCTGTAATGTAACAATATTTACATTAACTGCTTACATGAAACCATTTAACTGTAGGAGGAAAAAACTCCATGTGGACTAAAATAACACCTAGCACCCACATGAAAGCCATAAGTAACCAGTGAACTCATGGACATACTTTACATGATCTACAGATGTAAAGTATACAGTGGGCTGGAGCAGAAGTCAGACCTGCAGCTTAAAATAGCAAAAAGACGACGTGGGATCTGATCCATACAAGCTCAGCCCAAAGACAAAGAAGCAACGGCTGAAAAAGTTTCTACACATCAGCACACACACATACTGCCACAAATATGCAGATGCACCCAAAAACACAAACACAGATAAGCATCTGTCTGTGGATAAAAATAACGTGTAGGCAAAACAGTAGAAAAGCAAGTTGGTGTAAGTTTAAAAAAGCGAGGGGAAAAAAATCAACATTATTCTTCATAACAAACACGTCACTCTAACAAAAATGTATCAACTGAACTACCCAGATTTTCCCAGGTAGACTACATGAAGGATCCCACCATTACAAGCAAGACAGATGAATCTACCCCCAAAAAGGAATGGCTTGTCTGCAAGGCCGTGGAAGCCCAGGATAGCCAGTTGTGTCCCGTCCGGCTTAGGGACGGAGTGAAGAAAGGGCTGAGAGAAGTGAGGGGACATGGGGAAGAACTAACCGCGTTGCTATCAAAAGTGAGTCCAGGTGGGGTGCGATGATCCCAAGAAATGAATTGGAGGAATGACCTTGGTCTCCTTTTCCTGAGCTACTGGAACTCTTCTGCCTCACAGGATTGCAGAGACTGGGTAGTGGCTAGGAAAGGAGAAGGAAGGTGGGTGGTAGGTGTCTGATGACTCAAAGCCTTCTTTCTCCCAGAGGGCCCCCAGCTGTCTAAGTTGTGAAGTGAGCCCCTCTAGGGGACAAGGCCATGCTCTGTAGGGTTAAGAGTTTAGGGGTGGGAGCTGGTGGTTCAAAGAGTATAGGGGTGAAATGAACTGTTGTTTGACAAGCTGTTTACTGAAGCCAGACCTGAGGCCAGAAACTTGGCTTGATTGCCCGGGAGAGGTGGCATTTCCCGCCACCACCAATATTGTGAAAAAAAAGACGGAAAATTCTGTTGTGCTACATTTCTTATTAATAACCTTGTACTTTACAATGGCTCACAGTTTTAGGCTTGTATACTTGTAGTATTTTCTCTCTACATGTGTTTCACATTTTTCTTACTTAATATAATATAAATAATTTGGTTAATAGATTTAACCTGCACATTTCAGCCACATTTATATATATATATATATAAGAATCTGTTAATGGTATAAATAATTCTTTAAATAAAATAAATCTGATATGTTACATAATACTGATAAAAAATTACCATTGCTAATAATTTTGCAAGCCACCTTAACTTCTGTTTTAGGTCATACTGATGAATGGATATAAAACTTGTTTGATGATTCATATTTTTTTTGTCACACACACACAAAAAAACAAAAACCCTAAATTGGTGTCAACCTTACCTCCACAGAGTCAAAGTGAGGCTTTTGCCTTCCTGAATGTGAAGAGAAAGTTTTCCCTTGCAGGGATTGTTTGCAAAAAAAAAAACCAAAAAACCAAAACAACAGGGAAGACACCTCAGCTCGGAACATCTGCAGCGGTGCAGCCTAAACTCACCAGTTCATTTGGTGGCTACCAAACATTAACTACAAGAAATGACTGAGTAAAATATTCCATTGAAGACTTTTTATATATAAAACCTATTCTACTTTTAAAACTTAGGTAAAAAAATATGCAACAAATGGTTGCAGTTTCTGGATTCTTCATCGAGACCTGTTGAGTCTGCACTTCTTTAGAAATCGGCAAAGGTTTCAACGTCCTGGACACCAAAGTTGGGCCCAGTAGGACCTACGGACAGTTGGCGGTGCGCAATATGCCCCAAATTAGGCAACACACCATCACGACCTCTCACTGCTGTTAAATACAAAAAACAGCATCTTGTATATTATCATAGAAAAGCATTTAGGTTGTCTTTTATTTGTCACTTTACACTGGTACTCTCTGGTAGGTGTACTCCATAGAAACCAAAGAGTTTTGTACACTATTTCTTTGTACAATAAAAGATAAAGTGTGCATTAGGTACGCTTATACATGACAATATTGTACAATATTTACATTACTGATAATCACCAGGAAATTCTGTATTTTCTATGGTACAACATGGAAAATTCCTCAGAAACATTTGGACTATTTACCATCACAATTTTAGTATTATAGAAAAGAGTTTTCAGGAATCCTGGACCATTGCTGACTCTCATCACTCAGGAATTTGGATTGGTTTCTCCAGCATTCATTTCCTTCCTGATCAAAAAAAAAAAAAGTTGTACTGTTTCTTTTAGCACCCTGTGGTGGTTAGCTATCTGCCACTGCATAAATATTGATATAACAGTGGCCATATCAATACCTATGGGCGGACATATCTGTGCATGTTCTGTTCATAAACACTGTGCATGGTGGAATAGTCCCTGTTATCTGGAGATCTTCCTCCTCTTGGGTTTGGGGGGGTCGCATCTGTCTGTCTCCTGTGGGATTTGGTGAACCTGGAATTAGAGGCGAAAAAAAGATAGGGTTGAAATCACGAAACACTGTTTGACTCCTGACAAAGATGCAGACTGGTTTTCAGTTTCGATCATTAACTGCTGCTCTTTACCAAGAGCTGTGACGTCGGGTACCCACAGCCACTGTAAAGGGTGAAACTGATAAGCAGAAGAATATCCAGCAGTTGGAAAAGTCAGGTGCGTGAAATGGGATATGCCGTCACCATCCCACTGGTCTCTTTAAAGACAAAATAACATCTTACCCATTCAAGATCCTGGGATACCGCCCCGGTTCACCAGAGTCTGAGAAGGTGGAAAATACACGCTAAAAATGTTTTCTTCTCTACTTCATCACTCTAGTTATTTTACAGTTAGTAAGGCGAGTCAGAGACTGTGAAGAATACACAGTTCAGCACAAGCAGGTCGAGGATGGAAACTAAAATACTGCTCCTACCTACTGGCAGATCTGAAGGCATGTGGCCTGTAATCAACAATGAATGCAACTTATCTTCATACACCAAGGCAGGAGCTAGCAACATCTGGGGCTTAAGCAGGAGGGGAACCACAGTACAGCGTGGTTGTTGGGTATTAAAAGTTCTATTTTGGAGAAGAAAAGAAGGGAAAGGAAAAAAGGAAGAGAGAGGCAGAGGTGCTAGAGATGTAGTCCAGCTGTTCCCCCATTGGACTTAGCAACCGATGTCGAGGCGCAAAGGTCGAGACCCAGGAATTATAGGATAGCTTAAGGCACTGAAGTGGCTACTAGCTCTGCAGATTGAGGGCTAGGGCGCACATGCCCATGGTAGCACATACCAGTTTCAGGCTAGCAGTGTGAGGTGACAGAACTTAGAGTTAGAAAAAGAGGTCAGTCAGCACTCAAGATCGCAAGTCAGGACAGGAGCAATAGTATACTGGGTAGGGCATTTTCTTTGCATGCAGCTGACCTAGGTTTGATCCAAGGCATCCCATATTGTCCCCCATGCACCTCCAGAGGTGATTTCTGTGTGCAGAGCCAGGAGTAAGCCCTGAGTATCGCTGGGGTGCGGTTCCCAAACAACAAAAAAGATTTACTGCAAGTTGTCTTGAGTGTAGATTTTTAGAGGAATGATGAATAAAATCAAACCTAAATGAGCACCAGCAGGTGACTGCATAGAGAGGCTGGATCCTTGTTAGCTCTGGGCTCCATCTGCATATTCTGTATCCACCACAGAACACTACTCCCCTGTTAGAGGTAGGGAAGTCATGGCACTTGTGACAATTCGGATGATGAAAGACAATTACTGTCTTTTTCATTTATAGGTGATTTTCATTCACAGGATGGTTTCATTCATTTGTGGAAGAATAAGTAAAAGCAAAGAAACTGGCAAAAACCAGCAAAAGTAGCCTCTAGGTTCGGAGACAGTGAGGTGCTCACTGGAGGGAAGGGGAGAGAGGGTAGGAGAGATGGACAGAGGGAGTTTGAGTGATGGGAGGGCACTAGGGTTGTGGTGCAGGGCAGGCAACCCCTCCACACAGGTATTAGCTAGGTCTCTGGAGTTCTAAAATATTATAAGCCGTGCATTTCAAATTACTGTAATGAAAAATAATTAAGGGGCCGGAGGCGATAGCCCAGCGGGTAGGGCGTTTGCCTTGCACGCGGCTGGCCTGTGCCGGCCCGGGTTCGATCCCGGCATCCCATATGGTCCCCCGAGCACCGCCAGGAGTAATTCCTGAGTGCAGAGCCAGGAGTAACCCCTGAGCATTGCCGGGTGTGACCCAAAAAGCAAAAAAAAAAAAAAAAAAAGAAAGAAAGAAAAATAATTAAAAAGGTAAAGTGTTTGGATATCACCAAAGTCCAATGCTACTCAGAGGCAAATGCAGACAGTTTTCTAAAACAATATTAAAATATTTGAAAGTCTATGCATTAAATACTACTTCTTCCTCCTAATCTTTTCACATATATTTTTAAAATCTCTAGTTTCACTATTTGTACAAAAAGCCCTTCATCATTCATTCATTCATTCATTCATTTTGGTTTTTAGGCCATACCCAGTGGTGCTCAGGGCTTACTCCTGGATCTGTGTGCAAGGATCACTTCTGGTGGGGTTCAGGAGACCATATATGGTGCTAGGGATCAAACATGGGTTAGCCACATGTCAGGCAGTGTCCTACTATTTCTCTAGACCCACAGAAACATTGGGGTGGGGGAACTCGGCCACATCCTGTGATGCTTGGGGTTTTTTTCCTTGCTCTGTGCTCAAGAGTCATTCCTGATGGTGCTTGGGTAGCTTTGGGGGAACCCATATGTGGTATTAGGAATTTAACAGGTTTTTCTTTCCTTTGGCTTTTTAGGGGCACACCCGGCAATCTCAGGAGTTACTCCTGCCTCTGTACTCAGGAATTACTCCTGGCAGTGCTCGGGGACCATATGGGATGCCGGGGATTGAATCTGGATCGACCATATACAAGGCAAACGCCCTACCTGTTGGACTATGGCTCCAGCTCTTAACAGGGGTTTAACAGCACCTTAACCACTGTACTATCTCTCTCTCTGGTCACTGAAAACGTTTTTTTAATTGAGGAAGGAAGCCTGCATACAAGACTAATAACAGTCTATGGTCCAAACATGACCTGAGAAGAGATTTTCTTTAAGTTAATAGTAAATAGTAAATATACTCTTGAAGCAGAAGGAAATGACAAATGTTACTTCATGACTTCTCGCTTCTCTTGAAAAATGGTAAGATCTTGACATGCTGGCATGATTTCCCGTGTGGCTCCAAGCTTCTGAGGCCACAGGATTATACAATCCTCTTTTTTTTCTTTTTGGGTAACACTCCGCAATGCTCAGGGGTTATTCCTGGCTCTGCACTCAGGAATTACTCCTGGCGGTGCTCGGGGACCATATGGGATGCTGGGGATTGAACCCAGGCAGGCATGGGCTGGCCGCGTGCAAGGCAAACGCCCTACCCGCTGGGCTATCGCTCCGGCTCAATATATCTTCCTCTTTCAAAGAGTGTGATTGCAGGTTGCTCCTGTCTTATTCTTGCTGCCTGCTGGCCACAAAGGCCAAGCCAGCCTCCTTAGGCAGAGAGAAGGGAGCTGTTTACAACCCCACTTTCTCTTCTTCCTAGGCAGGTGCGCCCTCTGGTACCTTTTGTGTGTGTGTGCAGACAAGAAGACCTCATGATTGGCTCAAGCTGGTGGACAGTCCACAGAAGGGAGGACAGTCTGCAGAAGGGATGAGCTTGCAGGCATGGCCCAGAAGGACCATCGTCACAATCTTCTGTGCACATACACCTTCCCTCTCACCAGACAGGCTGGCTATACAGCACGTTCTGGAGAGGGACTCAGTAGCTCTCAGCAATGATGAGCTCTTGCTTTTGAAGGGACCTGGGATGCAGATTGTGTGGGGCAAGCCCTTTCCCCACCAGTCCCAGGCCTGCAGGAGCAATACCTTTTACTGTATGGACATGAGAGGTTGGCAGCCTGCCCTCGGGAGGAGGTGCTGTGGTAGGCATTTCTCAATCTACCCCAATTGTTGCCTTTAAAATCGGTGACTGCTTTACTCATCTTAGCAATTCAGATAGAATTATTCATGTAATTGCATTTGAAACTTTAACCTCTCAGGGGGTCGCCATCCATCAATCTGTGAAATGATGGACGGATCACAAAATCTCTAAAGCTACTCCCCAGTCCCGCCAGTCTATGAATCTAAGACTCTATCGGTCACTATGGATGGATCTAGGCTAACCTTGCAAAGACATGTCAAGTCTTTGAGGGTTCATAAACCCTCAAAAAATTTTAAATTAAAAATTTTGAGGGTTCATATTAGTCAGCATGTAAGTTAGGAGGATAATGACCAGTCTTCATATATCTAACACTATTAAATGTACAATTAAATAAAAATGCAAAGGAAAAGTACATTACTTTGGGAAAATCAGTTCATAGTGATAAATGACTTAGCAACAGACTTTTTGTGGCAATTAATTTATTTTCAAGTAACAGAAGAAAGAAAAAAGAAAATCAGAGTTTGGCCCACTCTTAATTGTTACCTTATTGTTCAATTTTACATCTTTTGGTTCATGAACAGAGTGAAATTTTCATTACTGAATATTTAGGCAACACCTTGGATTGCCATTGTTATTTACAGAGTCAGAAGAAGAACTATGGTTTAAATGTCAATACTTGCTGTTCACATTTTAAAAGAATATTATGTGGGGATCTACTGAGAGTATACCACCTACACGGCAGAGCCTGGCAAGCTACCCGTGAATATTTGTTATGCCAAAAACTAGTAACAATTATGGACCTCAACTCCATGACCTGAAGAAAGGTTTGAGGCTCTTCCTGTCCCTGGAGCAATCAGATGACCTTGAGCTACACTTGCTTGCAACAGGACCTATGAAGGTCTGAAGATGTTACTGGTGCCCCGCTCGAGCAAATGGATGATCAATGGGAAGATGGTGATACGGTGATTATGTGGGGAAAGAGAAAGGTATATATATATTTTTGTGTGGGGACTCCCAAGCCGTCATTAGGAGTGAAATATGAGCCTGATAGTTTAGCACTTGCGATCCATGATGTGGTGCTGCTTGGACCTCAAAATTCTGGGGGGCCATGAAGTGACGGCAGGGGGCTATTTTGTACATGATCCTGGGCAATGTGCAGGGCTGGGGCTGAAATTATGGCCTTGTGCATCAGCTCCAGCTCTTGGAGCACTTCTCTGGCTCTCAAAGTTACTTATTTTAGAAAAAAAGAAAATTATACTGATGGGATTTTTTTTTCCATTCAATTTCTTTGAATTTTTCTGGTAACATTTTTTTTTTTTGCTTTTTTGGGTCACACCCGGCAATGCTCAGGGGTTACTCCTGGCTCTGCACTCAGGAATTACTCCTGGCGGTGCTCGAGGGGACCATATGGGATGCCAGGGATCGAACCCAGGCCGGCATGGGCCAGCCACGTGCAAGGCAAATGCCCTACCCGCTGGGCTATCGCTCCCGGCCCCAGTTTTCTTTTTTTAAGCTTAATTTAGTATTGCTTTGTGGGCTGCTTGACAATATTTCAAAGACTTTACTAAGATGTGTAATACAGGTTTGACCCCTGTGTCTCCGCGGACCCAAGTTGCCCCAGGGAAGAGCGGAAACTCCATCAACGGGAACCAAGGCAAACTGCCTTGGTTTCACCGTGGACCCCTTGGGCCCTGCGCTTCGGGAACAGCTGCAATCTCCCCCATAGGTGTGTGTGTGTGACCCCTGCATCTCCAGCGGACCCAAGTTGCCCCAGGGAAGAGTGGAAACTCCATCAATGGGAACCAAGGCAAACTGCCTTGGTTTCACCGTGGACCCCTTGGGCCCTGCGCTTCCAGGAACGGCTGCAATCTCCCAAACAGGTGTGTGTGTGACCCCTGCGTCTCCATGGACCTAAGTTGCCCCAGGGAAGAGCGGAAACACCATCAACGGAGAACAAGGCAAACTGCCTTGGTCTCACCGTGGACCCCTTGGGGCCCTGCGCTTCTGGGAATGGCTGCAATCTCCCCCACAGGTGTGTGTGTGTGACCCTCTGCGTCTCCACGGACCCAAGTTGCCCCAGGGAAGATAGAAAAAAAGACTCACAATTACCAAACAGACAACAAGAGATAATCGGGATGAAGCCAGAAGAAATAACATACGGATCATTGGGGTCCCAGAAGGGCAAGAAGAAAACCCTGATGAAGAAGAAACTGTCAAAGCCATCATTGCTGAGAAGTTCCCAGAACTAAAGAATGCTTGCCTCAAGATCCAGGAGGCCCGTAGGATACCAGCTAAAAGAAACCCCAACAAGAATACTTCAAGACACATCTTAATTAAAATGACAAAAACTATAGATAAAGATAGAATACTGAAAGCAGCAAGATCAAAGAAGGAAATCACATACAAAGGAACATCTCTAAGATTTACAACAGACTTCTCTGATGAAACACTCCGAGCCCGAAAACAATGGTGCGATATTGTGAAAAGGCTCAATGAACTGCAGGCCTCACCAAGAATTCTTTACCCGGCCAGACTCACATTCAGATATGAAGGAAAGATATACAACTTCATGGATAAGCAACAACTCAGGAACTTCATGGACTCAAAACCAACTTTAAAAGAAGGACTGAAGGGTCTACTGTAATACGACCAAACCCATAAGCACAACAAGCAAAAACAGAAAGATGACACAAAATCCGATGACAATAATCTCTCTCAATGTCAATGGTCTAAATGCACCAATTAAGAGACACAGAGTAACAAAATGGATTAAAAAAATTGAACCCAACATTCTGCTGTCTACAAGAAAGCGCATCTGAATAATCAGAACAAACACAGACTCAAAGTCAAAGGTTGGAAGACCATTGTCCATGCAAACAACTCCTCCAAAAAAGGCTGGTGTGGCCATATTAGTATCAGATAATATAGACTTCAGGCTGAAAAAAGGTTAGAAGGGACAACGAAGGCCATTTCTTATTACTTAAGGGGTATGTACACCAGGAAGAAATTACACTAATAAACATATATGCACCCAACGAGGGCCAGCAAAATACATAAAACAACTGCTAAGAGACCTCAAAGAAGACATTAACAGTAGCACAATAATAGTTGGAGACTTCAACACTGCTCTATCGATGATGGATAGATCAACGAGACTGAAACTCACCAAGGAAATATTGGCCCTGAAGGAAGAAATGGAAGAAAGAAAGCTAGTGGATATATACAGGGCTTTTCATGCCAAAAAAAGCTGAATACACATTTTTCTCTAGTGCACATGGAACATTCTCCAAGATAGACCACATGCTGAGCCACAAAGCATACCTCAATAAAATTAAAAAGATAGAAATTGTGTCAGCTATCTTTTCAGACCATGATGCACTGAAAATGGAAGTTAACCGTACACAGAAACAGGGAGTCAAACCAAACACCTGGAAACTGAACAGCTCACTCCTGAACAACAAATGGTTCATAGAAGAAATCAAACAGGAAATCCAAAAATTTCTGGAAACAAATGATAATGAAGACACCAACTATAAGAACTTGTGGGACATGGCAAAAGCCGTGTTAAGAGGGAAGTTTATAGCTCTGCAAGCATTCATCAGGAAACAAGAAAGGGCCCACATAAATAACCTGACTACACAGCTGAAGACATTAGAAAAAGACCAACAAAAGGAGCCCAACCAAGGCAGAAAAAAGGAAGTAATAAAACTTAGAGAGGAAATCAATTAGTTGGAAACCAAAAAAAAAAAAAAACTCCAAAAGATTAATGAAACCAAGAGCTGGTTTTTTGAAAAAATAAACAAGATTGACAAACCATTGGCAAGACTTGTAAGGACATGGAAAGAGAGAACCCAAATAAACAGAATCAGAAATAAAAAGGGTGACATCACAACAGAAACCACAGAAATCCAAAAGATCATCAGAGATTACTTTGAGAGCCTGTATGCCATGAAACATGAGAATCTAGAAGAAATGGATAAATTCCTGAAGTCCTATAACCTCCCACGGCTGAAACAAGAAGACCTCCAATACCTGAATAAGCCTATCACCATTGAGGAAACAGAAACAGTAATTAAAAGTCTTCCCAAACACAAAAGCCCAGGTCCAGACAGATTCCCTAGTGAACTCTACCAAACCTTTAAGGAGGACCTACTGCCAGTCCTTTTCAAGCACTTCCAGAAAATAGAAGAAACAGAAACACTCCCAAACAGCTTCTACGAGGCACATATCACCCTGATACTCAAAGCAGGGAGAGACAACACAAAGAAAGAAAACTACAGACCAATATCCCTGAAGAACACGGATGCTAAGATCTTCAACAAAATACCAGCAAACAGAATCCAAAGACTCATCAAGAAGATTATACACCATGACCAAGTAGGATTCATCCCGGAATGCAAGGATGGTTCAACAAGTTTGAACAAGACAAGGTTGCCCACTCTCACCTCTTTTATTCAATATAGTACTGGAAGTACTTGCCATAGCAATCAGAGAAGAAAAGGACATCAAGGGCATCCAGATAGGCAAGGAAGAAGTTAAGCTGTCATTATTTGCAGATGACATGATATTATACCTAGAGAAACCTAAACTCTCTACTTAAAAAACTCCTAGAAACAATAGACGCATATAGTAGAGTGGCAGGATACAAAATCAACACCCAAAAGTCGGTGGCTTTCCTATATACAAATAACGAAAGAGAAGAAAGGGATATTAAGGAAACAATTCCATTCACAATTGTGTCACAGAAAATCAAATACCTAGGAATCAACTTACCCAAGTGTGTAAAAGACCTGTACAAAGAAAAACTACAAGACACTGCTCCAAGAGATAAAAGAGGACACAAGGAAATGGAAACATATTCCCTGCTCATGGATGGGGGAGAATCAACATTGTCAAAATGGTAATACTCCCTAGAGCTCTGTACAGATTCAATGCAGTCCCTATATGGATACCCATGACATTCTTCAAAGAAATTGACCAAACACTCCTGAAATTTGTATGGAACAATAAACCCCCCAAGGATAGCTAAAGCAATCCTCGGGAAAAAGAAGATGGGAGGCATCACCTTTCCCAACTTCAAACTGTACTACAAGGCAGTAGTAATTAAAACAGCATGGTATTGGAATAAAAACAGACCTGTGGACCTATGGAATAGAATTGAGCATCCTGACACCCAACCTCAAACACATGATCATTTAATCTTTGATAAAGGTGCAATGAGTCTAAAAATGGAGTAAGGAAAGCCTCTTCAACAAGTGGTGATGAGAAAACGGGGCAGCGACATGTAAAAAATGAATTTGGACCTGTGTCTAACACCATGCACAAAAATCAGATCAAAATGGATTAAAGATCTCAATATCAGACTTGAATCCATAAAGTACATTGAAGAAAATATAGGAAAAACCCTCCACGACATTGAAGCTAAAAGGCATCTTCAAAGGTGAAACATCACTAACAAAGCAACTAGAAGAAAAGATAAACATATGGGACTACATGAAACTAAAAAGCTTCTGCACCTCAAAAGAAACAGTGACTAAGATACAAAAGCAGTCCACAGAATGGGAAAGAATATTCACCCAATACCCATCTGATAAGGGGTTAATATCCAGGATATATCAGGCACTGGTAGAACTTTACAAGAAGAAAACAAACAACCCCATCAAAAAATGGGGAGAAGAAATGAACAAAACTTCAGCAAGGAAGAAATTCAATGGCCAAAAAACATATGAAAAAATGCTCATCATCACTAATTATCAGAGAGATGCAAATCAAAACAACAATGAGATACCACTTTACACCACAGAGACTGGCACATATTCAAAAGAGCAAGAACAAGTGCTGGCGTGGATGTAGGGAAAAGGGGACACTCATCCATTGTTGGTGGGAATGCCGGCTGGTACAGCCTTTCTGGAAAACAATATGGACATTCCTCCAAAGACTAGAAATTGAACTCCCATTTGACCCAGTCAGACCACTCCTGGGAATCTACTCTGGGAAACCAAAAATACGCAGCGGAAACACCATCGCTACTTTTATGTTCATAGCAGCATTATTCACAATAGCCAGAATCTGGAAGCAACCAGAGTGCCCGAAAATCGATGACTGGATAAAGAAGCTTTGGTACATCTACACAATGGAATACTATGCAGCTGTTAGGAAAAATGAAGTTATAAAATTTGCCTATAAATGGATGGACATGGAGAAGATGTTGAGCGAAATTAGCCAGAAGGAGAGAGACAGATACAGAATGACTGCATTTATCTGCATAACATAAATGTATATGTACATATTATGATACCAATATCCAAGATCAAGTGAAACATATATCAGGAGGTCTTGTCAAAGGTGGAAATTATCACAAACGTGTGGGAGTCAGAGGCTAGGTAAGACAGAAAATGGAACAGTGTGCTAACAATTGTCGAGGGTACTAATGCCAACCTAGAACTGAGCATTAAATAGAGGCAAAAAGATACACATGACAACCCTTTAATGTATATTCTGTAATCCATAGTCTGGAAGGGAAGGAAAAGAGAAAGAGAGAGAGAGAGAAATGGAAAGAAATAAAGAACCTGCCATGGAGGCGGGCGGGGAGGGGGAGGGAACCGGGGATGTTGGTGGTGGGAGATGGGCACTGGTTGCGGGATGGGTGCTGGAACACTGTATGACCAAAACCCAAACATGAACTTTTTAATTGTATATATTTGTAATTGTAAAAATAAAAAATTTAAAAAAAAGATGTGTAATACAGTTTATTTTCAAAGAAACACAGCACAATGGAAAAATAAATGAACTTACAGCCCCAGACATTTTGTCCAGTTCGCTCATGGCCTCGTGAATAGCAGCTTCTAAATGATTATTGAGCTTCCCACTTCTGGAATTAATGAAAACAACACAGAGATTAATAAATTAAACATACAAAATCGCAACCTAACTCCCTACTCAGAAAACAGAAGATCCAATTCCACCAGAGAAAGTGCACTTGGCAAATTCAGATGACAAAACACTCTGGGATTCTCAGCACCGCATGCTAACGACAGAGTCACAGAAGTATGAAGAAAATTGAACAGACAATGGGGGAAAACGAAGCCTCCCTTTCCGTATGCTGCGGTCACCGTCTGGTGGTTTTGCAAGGAAGTCGGGCCACCTTTCCGCACAGATGCAGCGCCTCCTCCCAGATTCTAGTGGCCCTGCTTTGCCTCCTGTTCTGCTCCTCGTTTTCAGACCGCCAGAGTGACCAGGGGAAGAGCAGAGGGGCTGAACTACAGGCGCTGGCCACTAGGGGAGCATCCTCGGCCCTCTCTAGAGAGTTCTTGCTTCCGAGCAGCTGAAGGCTGAAATCTTGGCGCACCTGGACTCCAGGAAGGAAACCTGAGTTTCCTTTCCGGAGTAACTGCTGCACCTGATCTCACTACATCTCTCCCAGCGCCAAATGATACAACTGTGTGAGCTAAAGAATGCTGGCCACAGCGTACCTGTCACCGCCCTACCTTCTCTCCACCAGGCATCACACAGCACATCTGCCATTGTTGAAACTTGCATCTGGGCAACTGTTGAATTCATGACTAAGCTAAGCAAATCCACAGTTGGAGTCTCTGTAGGTACGTGCCCCTTTCTCCACTGTGACTGTTAGTTTCTTTTTTTTCTTTATGTTATAAATAATTACCCAATTATTTGAGCACTAAGGTGATTCATTTCATTATCTTGTCATCACAATGACTAGAAAAGCTGCAGAGATCAACTTTTTTTCGTAGCAGGCTATTAAGGAGGCTAAGAGTTAGTGCTATCTCAGCATCGATATGGAGATTGGAAATTTGCAACAGTGGGAGAATTTGGCTCAGTCTCCATTTAGTCTAACTCACATTACATATACAAAATTATTTGTGCTTCCGCACAACAGGATTAGGGAATTTAAACATTTAGTTTCTATGGATATTTCCAACTTGTCCATCTCTGAGAATGCCTGGCATATATAATTCATTTTCTATATAATTACTAAATAAAAGCATTTTTCCAAACAAAGCACAACAACACTACATTTTGAAAAGAAAAGAAAAGCTCCTAAATCAGTTTAAGTTTAACTGAGAGTAAAGATTAATGCAGGTTATTTTTTTTTTGGGGGGTCATGCCCAGCAGTGCTCGGGCTTATTGTGCTCAAGGATTATTCCTGCCAGTGCTCAGGGAACCCATATGTGGTACTGGGGAATGGGAAATTTCAGAAGGGAGAATTAGTGCAGTGATATAGGCATGTCATTACTTGAATACATAATGAAATTTGGAGATCAAGAGAGACTCTTAGTTTCAAATCTGCAGACCAGTTTCTGCACTAAATGGTCAGGTTAGGGAAGAAACCTCAAAGAGGAACAAAATCTCCATGAGTTCATAAAATGAAAAATTAGTCAAAATTCAGTCTTGCAGTCCAAAGGGCCTCCCTGTGGATTCTCTTCTACTATGTTCAGTTCCCTGCTGATATTTAATAATAAACATTTTTACTAATGGACACTTGAAAACCTACTTGATTAAGCAACAGATATTCATATAATCACATTCCTAGTTATTAATGGGGATTATTGCCACTTTTCATCCTCATTGTCCATATTGTCGCACATTAAGCTTACCTTCACTAACTGAAGAAGGAAAGCGGGGTGCAAGTCTAAACTCTACAAGCAAGAGGGAAATAAGAAATTGCATGTTGCTCTACACTGTCCCTTCAGTTTAGGTAACGTCCCTTCATGTAGAACAGAACAAATTAGGGAAGAACCTGAACATCAACAATCTTAGGCTCTGAAACCTAATCTTCAGAAAAATCATGCATATAAAAAATTAACCTTAAAGTAACATTTCTTGTTTTTCTCTCTCTTTTTAGCAGTGAAACCCAGATTCTTACACATCAAGGCACACACTCTACTGCTGAGTCACATCTCTGAAACTTATTTATTGACTTTAAAGAGAAATGTGCACATCGTTATCTGCAGATGGCATGATAATATACATTGAAAATCTTAAGTTGAACTAAAATTTTATTAGAAATAGACTAATAAAATCTATAAAGACTAATAAAATAAACTAATAAAAGCCAATATACAAAATTTGTTGCATTTGTAAAGAAATAAAGGGAAATATTTGTACACTGAAAATGACCTCACTGTTCAAAGACACACAACAACAAGAAATGGGAAAATATTCTATGCTCATGGAATGGTACGATTTATAACTAAAATAGCTATACTTCCCACGCCTTTATACATATTAAATGCAATCCCTATAAAAGTTCCAATAGCATTCTTTAAGAAAGTAGAATAAACATTCCTAAAATTTGTGTGGAACCACGAAAGGCTCCGAACAACAAAGGCAATCCTGGGGGAAAGGAAGATGGGAGGCATCATGTTTCTTGACTTTAAAATAGACTTTAAAGTTAGAGTAAACAAAACAATGTGGTATTAGAATTAAAGCAGACACACAGATAAATAGAACTCAGAGTTCAAAAATAAACCCTGAGATATATGAAGTTAATTTATGACAAGAGTCAAGAGTAAGATAGGGAGAAAAGAAAGCTCTTCGATGAATGGTGCTGGAAAACTGGATAGACACATACAAGAGAATGAAAGTGAGTCATTATCTCACAACATGCAAACATGCCACGATGGTGTCTTTAATGATTAGACTCAAACAAGGGAAACAAAAGAGATAGTAAACAAATGGGATGACATCAAGCTAAAAGCTTCTGCACTGCAATAGAATTAATAAAACAAACAACGCCCTTCTGAATGGGAGGGAATATTCACACACCACATAGTAAAGGACTAATATCTGGGGCACCCTCATTCACAGTTAGAGGGAGTGTAGACTGGCCCAAACTTTACAGAAAATAGTATGGAGATTATCCACCAATTCCACTGCTAGGTATCTACCTAAAGAACACAGAAACTCCGGGGCCGGGCGATAGTCCAGCAGGTAAAGGCGTTTGCCTCACATGCAGCTGGACCAGGTTCAATCCCCGGCATCCCATATGGTCTCCTGAGCACTGCCAGGAGTAATTCCTGAGTGCAGAGCCAGGAGAAACCCCTGAGCATTGCTGGATGTGACCCAAAAAGAAAAAAACAGAACATAGAAACACTAATCCCAAAAAGATGTGCGCACACCTAACAATAACCAGGATCTGGAAAGAACCCAAGTGCTCAATGCACATAAGTGGATATAGAAGAGGTGGTATTTATACACAATAGGATAATATTTGGCTCTAAGAAAAGGTAAGAGCTTGCCCTTTGCTACAACTTGTATAGAATGGAGGAAGGGTTATGCTAAATTAAAAGAGCCAGAAGGAGAAAGACTAGTTGGTCTCACTCATATACAGTATATATAGAAACACAGCAAGGGTCAATAGCTAAAGAAAACAAACCATTACCCTCTGACTACAAAAATGGAGGTTGCCAAAAAGGGGTTGGGGAGGGGTGCTGTGGAATGTGGTGCAGGGCTTTGATGGTGAGAAGGCATGATTTAGTAACACTGTACCCCTAAAACTTAAAAAAATTGACAGTCCTGTTAACCAATGCCAGCTCCAAAGTTTTGTAAGTTCAAGTATATTTTATTAATTTATCATTTTAAGTATCACAAAAATCATGTTATAAAGTTTATATGTAACTATACATAAATAGAAAGCTGATGCTTGTTTAAATGAAAATCATAATATCTAAAATTATGGGGGCCGGAGCAATAAACCAGCAGGTAGGGTGTTTGCCTTGCACGCAGCCGACCCGGGTTTGATCCCCGGCACCCCATATGGTCCCCTGAGCACTGCCAGGAGTGATTCCTGAGCAAAGAGCCAGGTGTAACCCCTGAGCATCACCAGGTGTGACCCAAAAAGCAAATAAATAAATAAATAAATGAATAAATAAATAAATAAATAAATAAATAAATAAATAAATAAATAAAATTATGGAGTTTTGGGGTCGGAGTGATAGCACAGCAGAGAGGGCATTTTCCTTGCATGTGGCTGACCTGGGTTCGATCCCCAGCATCCCATGTAGTCCCTGAGCACTACTAGGAGTGATTCCTGAGTGCAGAGCCAAGAGTAACCCCTGTGCATAGCTGGGTGTGATCCAAAAAAAAAAAAAACTATGGAATTTAATGAGTAATTTCCTCTTTACACTAAAAAATATGACCCTGATAAATATCTTTAGTGTTATTTTTCTTGTGATTGAGCTGTGATAAGAATTCTGATATAAAGATACTTATTCATTATGTAAATTTATTATAGGATTATGAAAATTAAAATACCTATATAAAAATCAGCACATCTAACACAGTGACATTTCAACCTGGAAAACGTATCAGTTGGTTTTCTTTAACCTATATCATTATAATAAAAATAACTATTTAAAATACCATGTACCAAGTTCTACACTATCTGTACTACATTATCTGTATACTACATTATCTGTATCATCATAATTCTGAGAGGTCAAATTTAATATGGCTGATTTAGAAATAAAAAATTTAGGCTCAGGAAGGCTAAGCAATATATACGTATACATTGCTATAGAGTGGTGGAAACAGGATTTGAACTCATTTCCAGAACCATCCTTGGAACCCTTTTCTTTCAAATACCACCTTCCTTTTACAATCTCTTCCTCTCTCCTTTCTCCCTCAGACTACAAAAGCAGCCAAATCTTTGTACTTTAAACATTCCTCCACCGTACTGTCCAGGGAGTGTTTCGGAGAGAAAGAGCGTATCATTTACATCCGCTCTCTCGCCATACTTCAACGCATGACCACTTCACTTTCATGCCCATCAGGCTCCTGCAAAGGATTTCACTGAGATTACAAAAATTATTCATATTATATACAAACTTTTTATACAAAATATTAATCAAAAATAGTACTAGACATTGTAAAATTGATAAAAATGAGCAAGTACGTTGACCACATATCTTTAAGAATAATTTTTCATGTACATATACAGAGACCCATTTGTAATTTTCTACCTTAAGATGAAATAGTAGTTACATATGAAACTATGTCCCTTGCAGTTTTGCAATGAAAATTGTGTTCTGAACATTATTCACTATTCCTAACATTTCCTCACATAAATCTGGAAAAACTTGAATAGTAATATCCCAAAGTTCAATTTCTTGTTATAATTCCAAAGAAAACTGCCACTCTTATCCAGTTAAAAAATAATATATTTACCATCCATTCCTTGACTAACAGTGAATCTGCCATAAGGATTTACATACATGCAGTGGAGGTTGGGCCCATCTAAAGTATTTGCATTGCATAGGGACAGACTTTTGACACCATTTTAAAGACTATTTACTTGATACCTATTAGCACTAGTCTTCATATTGCCTTTCTCAATACATGATTGCGATGGAGTCAGAGAAAACATGAAAAGAGTAGATAAAGAAGTAGAATGCCTCTCCAGATAAGAAAAGAAAATATTTTTTGTTAACAACTAATTTGATTTGTCTCTAATGGTCATCTTTTTGGTGAAAACTATAAAACTGTGTTTAGAAAAGACACAAAATACACAGAATCAGGAAGATTTCATTGCCCATTTTAAATTCTTCAGAAACAAAAAGGGGAAAATAAAAATAATGCTTACTTTCTGTTCCTTTTCCGGGCTCGGCTGTAGGCTTCTAAACCTTCTGTTAGTGTCTTCAATTTCTCGGGCTCCACCTGAGTGAAGGCATGAAGATCAAACCACATTACCCACACCTGTGAAAGTTAACGCTCTTTTTATTTGCCTGCTGTACCAGCAGGTGCTACATGGGCTGAAGGGAGAGGTTGGAAAAAAGGGAGGCTTAGCTCTCAGTGCCCTATCAAATGCCCAGGAGTGGTCATTCCAGGCTCCAGGTTGCAACATTCACTTGATCACTTGACATCCCGTTATTCATCGATTTGCTCGAGCGGGTGCAAGTAACATTAATGGAAATTTTTAAAAAACTTGCTTTCTACTGTCACTAGTTTGAAAATAGTACTTTGGGAACAAGATCCGGAGTTGATATCCCCTTCAACGCACAAAATCATACAAATCAGAGATCCTCGTTTGCTTTTTGGGGAGCAGGAAATTGTCACACCCTGCGATGCTCAGGGGTTACTCCTGGCTCTGCACTCAGGAATTACTCTTGGAGGTACTCGGGAACCAAATGGATTGCAATAATCAAACCCCTGTAAAGCAAACACCCTCCCTGCTGAGCTGTTGCTGTGGCCCCCTGATTTGCTTTATTTATTTATTTTTTTTGCTTTGTTTTTTTTTTGGGGGGGTCACACCTGGCTCTGCACTCAGGAATAACTCCTGGCAGTGCTCTGGAGACCATATGGGATGCCGGGATTGAACCCAGGCCGGCACAGGCCAGCCACGTGCAAGGCAAACGCCCTACCCGCTGGACTATTGCTCCGGCCCCTGATTTGCTTTCTTTACTGCCTGGTGCTCAGTAACTATTAAGCTGTTTACTGGCAGGCTGAAGTTTAAAGCCATTGGGCTTGGAAGCCAAAGGATGGAGTTCTGACACTAACCCCTCACAACCTAGCATCAGAACACATTTTCTGAACCTCTGTTTTCTCCTCCTTTATAAAATGAGAATCAGAATCTACCCTCCTGGTAGACTGGCTTTGAGAATTACAGCACATCCTATTGAGTACTTGCCAAGCACAGAACAGCTACTACTACCCTATACTGATTTTACTTTCACAGGACACAAAACAAGCAGAGCAGTAGGCCATGCAGAGGCCCCTCTAGATGTGGACGCTCTTGGGCCCCTGGTGGTATCCTTTCCTTTGTCCTGCTCTGTCGGGCCAAACTGTGTGAGTCCAGTAGTCAACAGATGACTGGAGACTTCTAGAAGTTAGGAGAAGCAGTACTTGCCAGCATGCCCACTCCTAGTCAACAGATGACTCCTAGTCAACAGATGACTGGAGACTTCTAGAAGTTAGGAGAAGCAGTACTTGCCAGCATGCCCACTCCTAGTCAACAAATGAGTGGAGACTTCTAGAAGTTAGGAGAAGCAGTACTTGCCAGCATGCCCACTCCTAGTCATCTCCACTATGTTCTCATTATTTGGCTTCTTGGGCCATACCCAGCAATGCTCAGGGGTTACTCCTGGCTCTGCACTCAGGAATAGTAATTCCTGGAAGTGCTCGGGAGACCATAAGGGATACTGGATATCAAACCCAGACTGGCCACATGCAAGGCAAAGGCCCTCCCCACTGTACTATTGCTCTGGTCAACCATGGTTCATGAAGCCACTTCCCCAAGAGAAACAGTAACAGAGAAACAGACATGTTTAAATGACAATCAAATACTTATATTTAGCTTGTTAGAAAATACTTTTAGAAAAATGCTATTTTTATAATTTTTTGAAAATTTAAGTAAAGAGTGCTGCTTGCTATAGAAACATTGAAGTTAGTCTGTTAGTTATCCCTAACCCGGTTTTTCCTCGGGCCATACCACTTTTAAATAAAAAGTCACAGATTAACAAAATGCATCAGAGTAAGAAAAAACAGACACTAATAATCAAGACCATGATCAACATTTATCTTTAGATCTTTGTAATTCAAAATATCATTTATAAATAATATTTCTTTGATCTCTTCAAATCAAGCACATGGTAACAATTAACTAAGTTTTCTATTATCAAGTTGGAAAATAGGCATTCCTAATTATTAATGAGAGGATCACTCCAATGTGGAAACATTTTCCTTTTCATGATTTTTGAATCTTGTTCTTAAGGATCCATGTATATTAAATATGCACAATCAATGGAGATACTCTGTCTGCTGGTACTCAGTACAGAAAGCCACTTTGATCCAGAAACAATTCACAGGAGTCATGAAAAAAAAGGGGGTTATGGGTTTCTAGAAAAATTAAAGGAAGAGGAATATACCTAGTTGGAGCTTTCAGCTGTTGTTGGCTTGTTTTATAAGAGGACTGTACACCAGCCATGCACTGCTGTGTGTGGTCTTTGTGGTATCTATGGACTGCCTCTCCTCCCTGGAGAGGTGCCTTGGTACATGATTACATTTCACATTACATGTGAGTTTCCATATTTCATTCACTCACACAAAGACGGTATGAACTATGCTGCTGTTAGGAAAAATGAAGTCATGAAATTTGTCTGTAAATGGATGGATATGGAGAGTATCATGATGAGTGAAATTAGTCAGAAGGAAAAGGACAGATACAGAAGCATTCATTTGTGGGATATAAAAAAATTAGTATGAAACTAATATCCAAGTCCAGGCAAAATGGGCTGGACTTGTCAAGGAAGACTTGTCAAGCGTTGGGACCTACCAAAAGGGGTGGGGAGCGAAAGGTAAGTAGGATAGAGAAGGGACCAGTTTGATAATAATAGTTGGGAATAGTAACGCTGGACTAGAACTGAGTATGGAAAATAGGTAAAAGGAATATGCATGTTAACCCTCAATGCCTTGCAAAGCGCAATGCGCAAAAGGAGAAAGTGAGAGAGACAGAAGAGAATTGCCTGCTGTAGAGGCTGGTTGTTGGGGGTGGGTGGAAGGAAAACGGGGCATGTTGGTGTTGGGATATGTGAACTGATGGAGGGATGGGTGTTGGAACACTGTATGACTGAAACCCAATCATGAACAGCTTTGTAATCATTCATTGCATGGTGATTCGATAAAAAAAGATATGAAATACATCTCATATATTTCAATTAAAATGACTCTCTTTGCAGCAGGCAGTAGGGTTTCCCATAATAGAAACTTAAATTGATATAAACTAGTGTAGAAAATCCTCCAAAGAGATTGAGGTAACCAACAGAAAGCAGGTGAGACAAAGCAGGACATCAATAGGAAACTATTGGTTTAATTTTTTTTAATACAAAGTTAGGTTAGACTTTCTGAAATCTTCATTTAAAATTTCTATTTTTAAGGCCATACCTGATGGTGCTTGGAGCTTATTCTGACTCTCTTCTCCCAGATCACTCCTGGCCATTCTTGGGGACCACACGCAGTGACTGGGATCAAAACAGGGTTGACGACATGCAAGGCAAGTGCCTTAAACCCTGTAGTATATCACTCCAGCTTCCTCATTGTAATTTTCCAATAAATAAGAAATAAATCACAGTAAAATACTTGTTTGCATATTTACTGTGCAAAAGGAACTGTTTTATTTAGTGGGTTAATATTGTGACTAGAATAATTTTTTACCGTTGGGACTCACTAGGTCTAAATAACACGGTCAGTACTGAAATTCAGGTCTGACTCCAAAGCATTTAACTTCTCCATCATAAGAACTTCAATATACATTGAAGTATATAATCATTTTCTATATACACACATATACATGTATATTCATATCTATATAATATGTATACACATATGCACAAAGAATACCCAAAAACTTAGATCATTTCAACCCAATATTTTAAAATAAAATTTAGATAAAACTTGCCCAAACTTAGCCCCCTGAAACCATTATGGAAATTATAAAAGGATATTCAGAAATTATATATGTAGTCCACATATTACTCTTGTGCAAATATACATTGAATAGTTTCGACTCCTAAGTCCCTTTTTCATTCATTTAAATTCTCTAGATAGGACAATTCTTTTATGTAAGTAGTCCTACAGCTTGTTTCAGTAGGACTGGAGACACTTAAAAAGCCAGACAGTATTACATGGTGAGGGTTTTAGAGTTCTTGAACAAGTGTGAATTGTTCAGATCATCCACGTCTGAATGGTTGCTTATTTTTCATTTGAAGCCAGCACTGTAAAATTTCATGTATCTTAGACGTAATACCTATGGCAAAATGAGGCTCAAAATGCTGAGAGCCAGACTGACCCTCAGAGAGTGAAGCACAGTACACAGTAGAGGAACCTGGATCAAAGATTTCAGGTCACTTTGGAATAGAGCCAATTAACGAAAATTCCGTGCAGGCTTTAATCCTGATAACAGGATCAAATCTCTCGGTGATTACTTCTCTGCTGCTACTTCGTGTAAAAGCCAAGCTGTCACAGGAAAGTCAAAGGCAGAGCACAGAACACAGCACAGATTTTATAACAGAGATAAGAAAGCTGACCTCAAACTCCCTTTTCATTCTTCTCTTCCCCATCCCTTTTCACAGTCATTTGCTCCTGCAATTGGAGGAATGGTATTAAGCAAGAATGAAGCTGAGGGTGTAGAAACCAGGGTTGGTGAGGGCCTGGCCTAGCTGCTACTGCTGGTTGCTTATTGCTCCTTCTCTGAGTTTCAGTTCTCTCATCGGAAAGCGCAGATGATTGTGCACATTTGGGGGGGAGGATCACTGAGAGTATTTTAAAAGGTAATGAATATAAATGTATTGTTGCTGCTTTGGGTCTACATCCAGTAGTGCCCAGTGGTTATTCCTGTGCTCAGGAGAGACCCCCTGTTGGTGCTCAGGAGACCATAAATGGTAGTAGAATTAGCGTCAGCCATGAGCCAGGTACTTCCTGTACCAACTCTCTGGCCCAGGAGGAATGTGCCCACATATTGCCTCTTCTAAATGGGAATTTACACTTAAGCAATCTTCTCCAAAGCACCATTGTTGGCATGTTAAATTAATTTGGGTGGAACACTGACAGAATTTTACTTTTTAAGTTATATATTCACAAAAGTTTATATTATAAAAATAGAAGACACATCTGCCTATTATTTAACAAATTTAACATACATTTATCCCTCACACTATGATTGAAGAAGTTGTTTAAAAAGTAGTTCATGGCTGGATATGGTTCCCTGAGTATCAGCAGGCGTGATCCTGAGCCCAACCGAGGTGGCCCAATCCTGCTCCCCTCCCAAAGTGACTTGAAAAGGCTTTGTACATAAAATGTACCTAGTAAGTGTCTGTTGAATAAATAAGTAAATAAATTTAAGTGAATTTAAAGAAAAATTTAACAAAGCATTAATACAGGTAATAGACAATTTTAGCTGAAGTCTGAGACATACCACTAGTAAGTAAATGCAAGGTATTTATCATTATCAGACATTTAATAAATACTGAAAAAAACAAAGAACTTCAAACCATGGAAGTTAATGCATATGTGATAATTTGGTATTTTTGAAATAATGGGAATTAGTGATAAATAAAAATTGGGGTGAAAAGTTGACTTACCTGTGCTGCAAAGAACAATCTTATTTTCAACACCTTTTAAAGTCTCACAGAAAAGTTCTACAATGAATTTGTTTTTTGTTTTTTCACATGAACTAGCCAAACCTACATTATTAAAATTTTAGTCACTGACACTGCCTGAAGGATTTTAAAAATATCTGCTTTCTTTCTCTTCACTTTGGAAGCAGCATTTTTATGCACTAGAAGACTATATACTCCGTACTAGACTAAATCTATCTTCAATGTGACAACAAATTTCATGTTGATCAACAGGTTATAAATCGAATGACATTTTGGAATAAGCTTGCATTTTTGAAGAAAGAATGTTTAAAAGTTCACTTAAAAGAATGTGTGTGTGTGTGTGTGTGTGTGTGTGTGTGTGTGTGTGTGTGTGTGTGTTTGGAGATAAGATTTGCCTGGGACCCTTCGGGCTATACCTGGTTAGGCTTCAGAATCCATGTAGTGCTCAGGATTGAATCTGGGCCAGCGACATACAAGGCAGGTCCCTAATGCTAGTGCTAAAATCCCATGAATGTATTTGCCTCCAACCTGAGATCCCATCTGGATTTTCTCTATGAAAACTTCATTGACAAGCTCAAAACCTTTGTAGAGTTCTCCGTCCTCTGGGAGCATGGCAATGTGCCTTCATTTCCAGTTAATTTGGCTGAAGAAAGAAATAAAGCTCACAGTATTCTATAGTCCACTGCAGCTTGTCATCTCCAGGTTTTTACTCAGTTAAATATTTTCGCCAATATTCACATTTGTGTCTTATCTAGTTCCTTATTTTTATTGTTTTTCAAATTTTGACTAGACGGGCCAGAGCGATAGCCCAGCGGGTAGGGCGTTTGCCTTGCACGCAGCCGGCCTGTGCTGGCCCGGGTTCAATCCCGGCATCCCATAAGGTCCCCGAGCACTGCCAGGAGTGATTCCTGAGTGCAGAGCCAGGAGTAACCCCTGAGTGTAGCGGAGTGTGACCCAAAAAAAGCAAAAAAAAAAAAAAAAAAAAAAAAAATTTTGACTAGACACTGACTTTATTACTATGTATTTAATTTTACTTATAAGATATTTCTCCATATAACTATCATGGGTTTTATCACACCTTTTTATCTCAAAAAAAAAATCCGGGGTGTGGCCATTATGTTAAACTTTTGAAAACCTGTGCCAGAATTAATAAAATAAAAGCAGAATGTGATAATTCCATGATTGTACAGAGTAAAATAGTCAAAAATACGCTGTTCTCTTTTCAAGAAATTTTGGCTCTGACAGAGCCGGAATGCTCTTGGCACCCCACTAGTCAAAATGCAGCCCAAACATTGTGAATATTGGTTGGGTACAAAGAAAAGATTCATTTCCAACAGAGGTTAAGAAAACATGTAAGGAAAGTGAAAACACAAAGAACACTTTCAGTAGAGAATTACACTACCGAAGAATACAAACAGCCCCAGCCAACACAGACCTTCAAGCGCAGAAAGGCTGTTCTTCCAAGGCGAACATGTTTTAACATCACTGGAGGCCTCAGCTACCAAATCTAGTCCCCAGGCCTAGTTGTTAATCTGCTCATCTCCAGAGGGAAACAGTAGTGTGTTATGCTCACACTGTGAAGACTTGCATGCCTATGACGTTGCACTGACACACAAAAGTGAATTGTGTCCAGATAAATTTTGGTATGATTCTGAATACTGATGAGTTTTGTCTGCTCTGGACGACTTTGCAGAGAACTATTTTTGTCTACACCTGGCAAATAGAACACTGTGGAAAGGTCACAGAGTGAGTATAGAAAGAGGAAGCATCCTCCCCACTGTTTTTAAAAAATATGTCTTCAGGGCTGGAGAGAGAATACAGCATGGAAGGTAATTGTCTTACATAGAGTCAACCAGCGCTCAATCCCTGGTACCATATATGGTCTCCTGAGCACCATCTCTGCCATGGGTGATCCCTGAGAATGTAGCCAAGAGTAAGCCTTGAACATGTCTGGGTGTGGCCCCCCAAACAAACACAAACATTTAATCAGGTGGTGGTGAATGGAAACAGCTTCTCTGGGAAATCGGGTTGTCTCCACTGTCCGCCAGCAACAAATAGTTTATTGCAAAAAATAATTTTCAGAGAGATGGAGCAATAGGTAGGGCTCTTGTCTTGCATGCAGCCAACCTGGGTTTGATCCCTGGCACCCCACATAGTCCCCTGAGCTCTCCCAGGAGCAATCTGTGAGCACAGAACTGGGAGTAAGTCCTGAGTACTGCTGGGTGTGGCCCAACACTAAAAAATAAAAAAGAATTTGGGAAACTGGAGAGTTAGTACAAGGTTCAGGTGCTTACTGATGCAGACAACTCAAGTTCATTTCCTGGCACTGAATCTGGCTCCCCAAGTGCCACCAGGAATGATCTCTGAGCACAGAGCACAGAGCCAGGAGGAAGCCCTGAGCACTGTCAGGTGTGGCTCCAAAAGAGAGCCAACCAAACAAAAAACCCTCTGTTAATGAATGCTCTCAAATGTGTGTTTAAGGGGAGAGAGGAAGGGAAAGTATAAGCTTGTATTTCTTATAAATTTGAAATATTGAGGGAGCTAGACATTAAAGTTTACTCAAGAAATTGCTTTTAAATTGTTACCAAGTAGAAATATGGCTTGAAAATGAATAATTAGTAGCAATTTATAATCAGATATGCCAATTGTATATGATGTGATGCAATTTGTCTTAAAAATTCATTCACTAAGTAATTCTTTATATTCTTTTCACCTTCAATCTTGTGAGTAAATTCTTTAATCAAGGCCAATACATAAACAATAACTGAGTGAAAGTTATTAAGGTTATCTAGTAGAGAAAGTGGGCGTGGAAGCTGATTTGACTGAGCTCTTTTCTTATGCTGCACAGTCTGTTTATTCTGCTTATGTTATTTAATTCCGAATATAGCATTATGATTATGAATTAACATTCTCACTTGAGAGGTAAAGAAGATTTCCATTCCGGAGATTAATAAACTTCCTAGGGACCATTTAGGTAACTGGCTGGGCTGGGATTCAGCTCAGGTCAGAATGAACCGAAGTTAAGAAGCAAAGCCCATGTTTCTTTCCTGCCTAGCCCTAGTTCTCTGTAGTCAGTGCTCAGACAGTACTTGATACTGAGAAATTAAATCTCTCAGGAAGTAATCTCAGAACATTTCTAATGCCTTATTAACAATTCTGCTACATTTAATGTCCACCAAAGATAAAAAAAAGTCTAAGATCATTGAAGTACATAAGTCACTTACTCTCCTATCGATCTATGGGCAGTACAGAGGCCCAGCTGTTGGCAGTATGGGGCCAACAAACTGTTCAGCTCACTCATTCTTGAGACTGTGCCTCTGGAGCTGCTTAAAAATAAGAGAAGATCCTGTCTTGCTCTATATTAGAAACCTGACATCCTGTTAAATAATGGTTTATTCTTCTATTTTGCATGCTTCCAAAAAGGAATGTGAAAAATGTTTGCTGTGAACAAAGACAGTAACAGAAGAGAGAGCACAGATTTGGGAGATCCGGGAAAGCAGAGAGATGAGTAAATAATTGCCTTCTAAAATTTCAGTTACTATAGTTGGGCTGTTTTCTAGTTTGTTTGTTCTGGACCACACTTGCTGGTACTTTCAGCTCAGAGGTCCAGCATGTACTGGGGCATCACGTGACGTCAGGGATGGAACTAGGGCTTCCTGTGTGCACCGTCTCTCTCTAACTGAGTTAACGTAGATTTTATCTGGTGTCATCTGAGAGGATCAAAGATTAGTTCCCTTTGGTGGATACAGAATTATATGAAAAACTTAGAAGCTAAAGACTTTAAACAAGAACATATATGAAAATTATTAGGCAAATATTTTGAGAGAACTGCAAAGACAAACACTATGACCCACTAGCTGCACCAGCAAGGTGGAATTAAAAGGATATTACTATAATAGACACATTGCTTGGAAAGTCCGTCTCTAGTCTCTATTTTTCTCTTTCTACTGAAGCAGCACTAGAAAACAGCAGTCGTTAGTATATAGCACTGCTCACTTTTTACCACTTTTTTTTGGGGGGGGGAACTACACTTGACTCTGCTCAGGACTTGCTTACTCCTGGCTCTGTGTTTTTGGACCACCTCTGCCTGGGCTCCGGGACCATATGGAATGCTGGAGATTAAACCTGGATGCAAGGCAAGCATTTAGCCAATGTATTATCTCTCCAGCCCTACTGCTCACTTTTAAAAGGCAGAAATTTTATTATTAAAGCATTAAGGCTTTAGGGGCCGGAGCGATGGTCCAGCGAGTAGGGGCGTTTGCCTTGCACGCCGCGCCCATTCGGCCCAGGTTCCATCCCTGGCATCCCATATGGTCCCCTAAGCACCGCCAGGATTGATTCCTGAGTGCAGAGCCAGGAGAAACCCCTGAGCATTGCCGGGTGTGACCAAAAAAAAAAAAAAAGCATTAAGGGTTTATCCAAAAGTGTTGAGAAACGATGGATACAACGTGACGTAAAATTCATAATGTAATGACTTCCCTAGATAAAAATAACAATTTTTAAACATTTTACAAGAAATTTCAGAAAGATGATGCGTCATTATAAGTAGAGGTCCAACATAGCTTTATTTTCTCTTTGTAAAGCAGGATCATCAAAAAAAAAAAAAAAGACAAAGGCCATTGGATTTGAAGTCTGACTAATATGTCTTGAAATTTTGCCTTCTCTGGTGTTATAGATGAAGAGCATTGTTTGGCTCACTAGGTATCACTTGGTATGATAGGGGGTGCTCTGTAATCATGAACCACATGAGAGGAAAGAGTGCTTGTGAAGGAGTACTTTTTACAATGTGGAAAAGTTAAGACCTGGTAGAAAAACAGGTTTTAAAACAATGTCAAGTGCTCTGGGGCATTTAGGGTTGTTATACCTTATTTCTTAACAATGATAAATATTTCATGTGCTATCATTAATCTCTTAGTATGTTGTCAGTTTTTCGCCTCTAAAAAGGTAAGCTTTACATTATTTTTAATTACTAAATAAATAATATTTTAATTACTTAAACAATTTTAGTATATTCTTTTATGAAATCTTTGCTATCTAAATTTGCAATGCTAAAAAAATAAGTAAATTTGCAATGCTATGTTCCTTATAAGGAATTAATGCATTACTTATAATGAAGAATCTATATTTTTTGAAATCTAAGTTTCAAAACTCTAGTGAATAAAAGCCAGTGGCTTATTTAAATTAAGCAAAGTAAATGTTTCTTATGATCTTAGTAATGAGATTTTTAAAAGTGCATCTCCCTAAATATCAGTGAGTTAAACCAATCTTCGAGTTTGCTACACAGACTAGTCAGAAGATGAGGACCATTGTTTAATGTAAAAATGTTAAAATTAAGTGCCTTTCTTCTTCTGAGGACATCAAGAAATATTTAGACAAGGCATTTAAGACAGGAAGAATGTTTCCAGGAAAGGGAGGCTAAGTCTTTTCTTTAGCTAAACTTTTTTTTACAAAATAGTACACAAAAAATAAGTTTAGATTTCATTTGCACAAAGCTTGTAAAGCAGTTATATGTGTGGCAATTTGTATCATAAAAAGCTCGATATTGCTGCTTCTAATTTGAAAAAATATACTATTAAGACCATTCACATCTATCAACTAAAGAATGTTTGTCTGGTCTCAGAGTGTAGAGAATCCAAGGCTTTGTAAGCAGGAGCATGGAATTCATTTCCTTATCACATGTAGAAACATGATGCCCAGAGTACACCCTGACAAGTATATATTAGGTATTATAAGCAATGAGTTTAAGGACCTCCTGGTCATCTGGAGAAAGACAATCCTTTTATTGTGCTAGCAAAAATGCTTTTGGTTTCCTGCCATTAAACCTAAATGCCAGTGGAGGTTTGAGCAGAGCTGAAATAGTTTAATACAATATACTCTTTAAGAGAATAATATGTATCTGTATGAGCAATTTTTGTTTCTTTAGGAGATGAAAAATTATATGCTTCTTCATAATATGTGGGCATAATTAATCTCCTCCTAGTCAGATATAAATTTTATCTACTTTAAACATTCTCTATATTTTTTTGCCTAGTGAGTCCAATGTACCAATTGTGAGGTAGACGGAAGTTGAGGGGGGGCAGAAGACCCTACTAATTTCCGCTAAATTGAATGGTAGTTTCATGGAGAAGTTTTCATTTAATTTATATGATCAGACTCTGTTAAGTAGAAGCAGACCCTAGGGTTAAACATTTCCATATGTTATAAAGGCTCAGAACTTTTCCTGAAAGGAGACACCATTCTGAACTCAGACATTACCTGCTGCTTCCAGAAATAGCTGCAGCTCCACCCAGATTTTACCCGTTTCCGGTTCAAATGCAAGCACATGGAGGAGCCAGCATCCCTTGGCATTCTTAAAGGCCTAGAGACCGTCCACCTCTACCACATGCCTGCATTCCAATAGCCATTGCCACTGACCTTCCTCTGAGCAGGAAATGGAGAATCAGGTAAACGCAGGGAATGAAGGCAGAGGCAACAACATTCTGAAAATCTGGTTCCTGGGTGAGAGTTATCCTGAGCCCTAGTAAGATCTACAAATGCTTCCCAACTCATCCCAGGTGGATATGGCATTTTGGTGGCTATAACCATCCCCTCTTCTTTATAGGCTGCAGAAGTCTGTGAGACCTCAGAGAGTCATGAAGAATCCTAATTTGAAGTCCAAAGATTCCAAAGTGATGAAAAGAAAAAATAACAACATATCTGAACAAAGGTTAGTATTAGACAATGGATAAAGAGTGCTATACCTTCCCTTCCTCAGGGCTCTGTTGACATGAGTTGTGTACATCTTCTCTTACTAATTTCCCAGGCCAGGAAGTCAGTCCTTTGATTTGGCCCCAGACCAAGTCACCAACATTGGAACGTCCTTGGCCTATAATGTATCAATTCATTGGAAGAGGGGGAGTCCGATTCCTTAGGTCATCTTCACTACTAATGCTCTTAGCGTCAGAAGGGCTAGGCACACACCCATTAATGCTTTTGGCATTAAAGTCTCCATTGTAATGGATGTAGTCTTTGACCAGAGAACTTTCCAAACTATTGGAGGAACTTGGAGACTGTTCCTCTAGAACCAGGTCTTGCTTGGTAGTGCTTAACAATTCTCCAAAGCCCCGATTCTGCAGAGGTCTGTTCCCATTTATATGTGCACATCTTTCCACAGTGGTCTCTAGTCTCTCCTTAAAACTCATCATAGTTCTTTGTAGTTATTATACCTGAAATTTTCCTCCAGAATCTTATCACCTTGACAGTTTCTTGGTGGTAACAGTATTGGGTGCTGCTCCCGGGTAGAAATGGCAGTGTAGCGACATTGTTGGGCCTTTCATGACAAGGACTGCTGTGGATATGGCCTGGATGATCTAAAAATTCCTCACACTTCCACCTGTTTCGCTCCCCTCCGGGACTTTGTTCCCCATCCCACTGTTTTTTGGATGTGTGGCAACTTGCTGACTTGAAATATTCAAACCCATCTCCTTCGCTTGGATTTTTCCCATGGTCCAGATTCCCTGGGCAGTCGCGTCCCTCTTGCATTCTTCAGCCTCCCATCATGATCGACACTGCCCATGCTTCGCCCATGAATGACTGCACTGACGGCACTGGGGAGACTTAACGGGTCGCCAATCGAGGCAGTGAAGGCACTCATGGCACTCAGAGCTGGAATGGGGCTGATCTGAGTTGTACTGTTGACTGCAGTGGTGATGACAACCTGCATTCCTTTGTTGGCTGCATCTACAACTGCTTTGTAGATGGCGTCAACGGAAGCATCCCCTTGGCCACCCACAACCAGGCCATCCTTCACCTGCTGACCAAGGGATGGGTCCATCCTCGGTTGCAAATCACAAGATGATTCTTGGAAAGGTGCAAGTGGAGTGTGTGGATTCTCAGGAAGTGCTGTGAGCCCTGGCTGAGTGCTTATTATTCTTTTTGTTTAGGAGAGCAGCATCTTCCTGCATTCTCACCTTAAAAAAATAGACAGGAAGTCACGTGAGGACACAGCATTCTCAAGGCTTTACGAAGACCACCATTTTTATTTTTCACAATGATAAGCAAATATAACAAGGTAATGGCACAACAGAGTAAGGCGCAAAGAAAAAAAGCTTAAAAAACTTGTCTTGATTATATTTGAGTACTGCTTCTTCCGTTTAAATCACATAGCAGATATTTTTAAAAGTCATCATTATGAAATGCTCTCCAGAAAAACTAAAGCTGAGGTGGTTAAGCCATTAGAATATTTTCAACTGATGACTACTCTCTTTAGTGTTGCCGCAATTACCACTTGGGGCTTAAAGAGAAGGAAGTCAGTCACCAACACGCTCCAATTACCAAAGGAAGCAGATTTTGAAAATTATTTCCAATTCACTGGTGTTTAGTTGAACTAATTGAAATGCAATATGAAACATAACAAAATACATAAGCTCTTTTTTTTTTTTTGCTTTTTGAGTCACACCTGGCAATGCTCAGGGGTTAGTCCTGGCTCTGCACTCAGGAATTACTCCTGGCGGTGCTCAGGGGACCATATGGGATGCCGGGGTTGAACCCGGGCGACATAGGCCAGCCGCGTGCAAGGCAAACGCCCTACCCGCTGGGCTATCGCTCCGGCCCCAGCTCTTTTTCTTAATGATAAAATATTTCTGGTATGATGTTAAACTTTGGAAGTCTTCAGACCAGAAGTCTGTAGCTACTCTTGAATCTTACCAGGCCACTGGATGAGAAAGCTGTCAACAGTAACAGTGGCTCACATCTAAGGGATATGTTTCTCTTCTGGGGAAAGGTGATTCTCAGTGGGAGGGAATGTCCACCAAGAAGGAATACTAATGATCATGACAGGAAGGATGAAAAGTCTGACAAGTAGTTTTAATTTCACCAATTTATTTAATTTCACCAACCCCATCTAAGAATTGTTTCTTGAGATCCTTGATTTTTTGACTTTTCTTCTGAATGATCACTCTCTTCCTGACTTAACATTCTTCCCTACTACATTAGAACTTGGTTCTTATTTTTGATTTTGGGCCACACTCGCAGTGTTCAGGGCTTATTCCCTGCTCTGTGCTCAGGGATCACTCCTGGCCAGGCATGAGATACCCTATATGGTGTCAGGGATTGAACCCAGGTCAGCCATGTGCAAGGCAAGTGACCTACTCCCTATACTCTCTCTCAGCTCCCTATATTGGAGCTTGGAATGGATCGATCAGCTCACATGACAGTGACAAGATGTGACAAGAAACACATTCTTGCCATGATTTCTTTGTCTGCATCTACCAGATGAAAATCAATTCTCAGATCAATTCAACTGTAGATCAACTCTACAACACCACAAGGAACCATGTGGTGTTGAGTGTCTCTGTGGAGATTTATGACTCCCAAACACAGCTGGGGGGCTTACAGTTTCCATCACTCCTGTAATCTCATATGTATCACTCTCATTCACAACGATTCAAATCTCTATTCACTCCTTCAAGTCAGCTGCTATACTATCTCCCATGCTATTTTTTAGTAGAGCCTACTTAAGGGAGATTGAGTTCACAGGTTAGAATTTCCATTATTATTATTCTCTGCTACTCCCGCCTCGTAGAAGTGCACACTTGTCTGCAAGTAGATGGATCTTTAATCCCAACTCTTGTCCTGCTTCACAGTGTAAGAAGGACCCCTTCTGCTCTCTAAGGTGAAATCCTTCATTTCCGCTCTGGATCCCAAGGCCCTTCTCTGGGATCTTGCCTGATCTATTATTATTTCTCTTTTTGTGTTCAGTTTCTTCCACTTCATTATTATTATTATTATTATTATTATTATTATTATTAATTTATTATTGTTTTGTGGAGTGAGACTTCTTTACTGTAGCTTCTAACTACAAATATAGCTTCTATATTTAAAGTTTGCATTTAAGCCCAATGCCTATCTTGGGTATGTTCGTACTGCTCTTGTGTTCTCCATAGAGAAGAACAGTTTGAAATTTTTCATTCTGCCATCTCCTTTAGTCTGACTTCTGATCTCACCATGGCACCAGAATTGGAAACTGCCACAGTTACTGGCGATGTCCAATTCGAAGTCTAAGGGCTGCTCTTCAGGTTGTATCTAATTGTCTAATTGTTTTAATTTTCTAATTGTATCTAATTATCTAATTTTCTAATTACTTTCTCAGTAGCATGGCTGAGCACTTTCTCTTTTTCTCATCAATTATTACATAAGATGTACATGAATATTTTCTCATTGTGAAACAAAAACAAAACCACAGAATATTTTGCGGCACTACCACCTAACCAACGCCTCCCCCTACACACACTCTAATCCACTTCCTTTCTCAGAGCTAAAAATTTTTGTAATGCATCCTTCCAGAAATCTTAATCTTTAATTTTACTTTTCTCTATAGATTCAACAATTACTTATTCAGAATGTAGCATGAGCCAGGAAGGATTTTCAGTACTAAGAATAAGAATTATGAGAATTCTTAACCAATAGCTGCAAATAAAAGAATAAACATATTTAATCTCTTGAGATTTAGATTCTTTCATGTTTCCCAGGTTACTTATTTATATATTTATTTGTGGCACGTTGCATCATTCTAACTTTATTACATTAAAGTGGGTAGGTATATGTTTAGTTTACTTTCTTTCTTTCCTTCTTCCATCCTCTCACTCTTTCCCTTCCTTCCTTTTTTCATTCCTTCTTTCCTCCCTCATAAGTGGTACGGTCACTGTCACTGTCACTACCACTGTCTTCCCGTTGTTCATCGATTTGCTTTCGATCGGGCCCCAGTAACATCTCCATATGTCCTGTCTCATGCTAGTAGAGCCCAAGGGCATCTGCTTGCTCCAGGAACATAAAGAGTCACAATCCATTCGGAATGAGGTCTATAATTGTTACTGGTATTTGGCATATCAAATACAACACGGGTAGCTTGCCAGGCTCTGCCGTGCAGGTACCATACTCTTGCAGTCATCTCTAAGTCCAGCATTTAATGATGAACCATGCGGCCAGCTAGCAGCGGCGCGAGCTGGACTGTGATAGGCTGGTCTGCTGGGTGGAGTTCTGATGAGAGAGAAGTCCGAATGTGGAAAATGGAGGCCCCTCATGGAGTGGGGGGTCGTCTGGCTTGTTGCAAGGCTCTGCTGGGCTGGCGGGCCAGGGCTAGAACCCGCCATCTCTCCTGGGCTCCTTGTGGAGCGGCTGGGCACAGGGAGAGCAAGTAGCAGGCAGCTCTGCCCCATGTCTGTCTCTCAAGTGGTACGGTATTGTACTAAAATAAAACTGTAGTATTGAAGTCTTGCATCTTCCCCTATAATATCATTTAATTCCACCAAATTTTTTAAGCTACTGGATTGATGGAAATATCAGATCCATTTCGTTATTGATAAATATTTATGTAGTTTCTAATGTTTGGTTTTAATTTGGGACCAGGATTTTTTTTTCCTTTGTTTTTTGGGTCCTTGTGGTGTTACTGCGTGGCTCTGTTTTCAGGAACACTTATAGCAGTACTCAAGGGACCATGTGGTGCTGGGAACTGAAACAGTGTTACCTGCATACAAAGTATGTGCTCAGCCAGTTGAATTCTATTTCCAGTCACATGAATTTACAATTTTAAATGCACAAATCACTTTTTGATGGCTATTCTAGTATGTTCCTTTTTTGTTCATATGTAGAGTTCTATAAAATAGACATACTTTCTATTTGAACTAATTTTCCCTGATGCTACCCTCAGTCAGCAAGAAACATCATCAGTCAGATGGATATAGTAGCACTGTGATATATATAACTAATAATTCTTTTCATGTTATTAATAATTTATGCTATTCTATGAACTATTTGTTCATATATATTTTCATTTTTCCTAATCAACTGTATTTTTATTGGGCTTTATAAAAGCTTTTAATATTACAGATGTGAATTATTGGTATGTACTATGCAAGTATTTTCTGCCAGCTTGTCACTAATCAGTAGCTTTGTTAGAATTTTAGTTTGATTCTTACAGAGATTCAAAGCTTTAAATATTTTAACTTGGTTTTTTTTTTTTTTTTGCTTTTTGGTTCACACTCAAAGATGCTCAGGGGTTACTCCTGGCTCTTTGCTCAGGAATTACTCCTCACCGTATTCTAGGGACCATATGGGATGCCGGGATCGAACCTAGGTTGGTTGCATGCAAGGCAAATGCCCTACCTGCTGGTCTATCGCTCCGGCCCCCTACTTTCATTTTGACTTCTTGCTTTTATGACTTTCTGGGGGAGTATTTTCTGTTCCAAGACTATTTTCTCCATTATTTTTTGTCCCCCGGCTGTGCTCAGGCATTATTCTAGATCTCTGCTCAATGTCGTGCTGAGGATCCAACTCAGATTGGCTACAAGCAAGGCAAGTGTCTTAGCTGCTATACTATCTCTCTAGCTCAACCAAGACTTTTTTGGTTTAAGTTTCTATAGTCTTTATTTAGTGTCACTCTTTCTACCCAGCTTCTCCACTTATCAGAATGTAACCAGTTCAGGGGCTGGAGAGAGAGAGTACAGCAGGTAAGTGCTTGCCTTGTACACCTGGACTCAATTCCCAGAATCCCATATGATCCCCCAGGAGTGATCCCTAAGAAAAAGTAAGGAGGACCTGAACACAGCTGGGTGTGACTCCAAAATAAACAGAAACAAACAGAAAAACCAAGTTTTTTTCAAACAAAAAGAAACCTACAGACAATGCAGTAATCTAACAACATTCACAACTGAGAAATAACAGTAAATAAGTAGAGATGAAAGGGTACATAAACTTGTTTTGTTTTTCTCCAAAACTTAAGAGTTGAAAGAGACCTAGGCATTGCTTCCCTCTATAGGAAGCCAGGGAAGGAGAGTACCTGAAAGTTCTGAAACAGACAAGCCATGGGGTTATTGTTAGCTGGGCAAGGAATTGTGGATTGTCCTTGAAATGCCTGGAGATTCTGGTACCCCTGGAGAAGCTGCTGCTGCTGATTTGGAGGGAACATCTGATTGTTGTTTAACAGCGACTGTAGGTGAGTCAGTTGATGGTTATTCAAAGGATTGTTTATTGAGGACATGTCACCTATAGTTTGAAAAACATAACATGTAAGTTGATGCGATTCTTTGGAGATTCTATGCCTATCATTGTGCCTCAGGATTCCTGAAATAAAAACTAAACACACTAGATTTACATGGTAATCTCACCACCCCCACCCTACCCTTTTCTCCTCAAAGTCTTACTAGGTAGCAAGGAAAGAATTGATTTATTATTTCATAATTCATTTTTTATTTTAAATAACGGAGAGACTTAATTCATTAGTCAACCTTTAGACATTGAGCATCAATGTTGTATAATTCCTTCAATTGCTTTTATTAGACTACCTGCTATTAAAAAGTTGAAACTTTCCCTGAAATATTTCAGCAATCCAGACAACTAAACTGAACGGGCCTGTCTAGGCCTTCTTTATATTAAGACACAATCATCAATAAATATCATCAAGAAAAATGTGATACATATATTTTATATATTATATGTATTTACTTCTTAAAAGGATGTCTTTTTCATTTTTTTTTCTTTTTTGGGGTCACACCCGGCAATGCTCAGGAGTTTCTCCTGGCTCTGCACTCAGGAATTACTCCTGGCGGTGCTCGGGGACCATATGGTATGCCGGGGATCGAACCTGGACTGGCACGGGCGGCCGCATGCAAGGCAAATGCCCTACCCACTGGACTATCGCTCCTGTCCTGTCTTTTTATTTTTTTATAAATTTTGGAGGTGGAGGCACCTGCATACATATTGATGATCAAATGCAAACTCCCGAAATTCCACAAAAATGTAAATCAATGATAAGTTGAAAAAAAACATTTTTTTTCAAAAACTGCATTTTTCCGGCCCGAACCATAGTCCAGTGAACAGGGCATTTGTCTTGCACACAACTGACCCAGGTTCAGTCCCCAGCATCGCCTATGGTCCCTGGAACACCTCCAAAAGTAATTCCTGAATGCAGAGCCAAGAGTAACCCCTGAGCATAGCCAGGTGTGACTCTAAAAGCAAAACAAACAAACAAACAAACAAACAAATCCAACTCCCCAAGCTGCATCTTTGAGTACAGTGGGTAAGGCCTCCGTGTGGCCAACCTGGCATCCCATATGAACCCCCCAAACCCTGCCAGGAGTGATCCCTGAGCACAGAGCCGGGTAAGCCCTGGGCACTGCTGGGTGTGGCACTAAAACAAACCAGAAAAAAAACAACAAAAACAAAACAAAACAACCCCATCTTCTCTATTATAAAATGAAGGAAGATAAATTTTAAAATTTAATAGTGCTCTGCTATGTACTTTTTTGCTTTTTAGGTCACACCTGCCAATGCTCAGGTGTTACTCCTGGCTCTGCACTCAGAAATTAATCCTGGTGGTGCTCGGGGACCACAAGGGATGCTGGGATCAAACTTTGTCATCCACGTGCAAGGCAAATGACTACACACTGGACTATTGCTCTGTCCATTTTTTGAAAGACTGGTTAATTAAAAATAAAATGTAAAACAACTAAAAAATACAGTAAATATGTTGCAAAGGCCATTAAAATATATATTTTATGCATAAAATAGGGTAACTGAATTTATATAAAAATTAATTATTTCTAAAGCAAATGAAAACCAACTAGTTATCCAGTCAAAGTGAGAATTGCTAGAAAATCATTGTCACTTAAGATCTGGAAATATATAATGCTTTTTTAGGTTATGTTATCTCAGTGAGTTTAATGCCAAATGAACTAGTCACACAATGTACACGTGTTCACATTGTGTACACTCTGGAAACATACATATTTTAGTCACATGCTCCTGATGCCCGTGCAAATATGCTGTATGTAGACTTATCTAGACCACCTCTGTACTCTCTGTTATAGTGACCTCCAGTATTCCCAGGAATCTAATTAACACTGTTTCCTAACTTTTTCTGTTAGGATAATCTAAATGAAGGATTTTATTTTAAATCTACCCATTTCTACAAGTATTGTCAGGAAATCTAGCAGCAGCTATTCGTTGTTTTCTGTTTTATAGAAAAGAGAAAATTTCAACTTCTTAAAAATGCCCTGATTCTTATTATGATGGATGGGCATTTAGTTTTATTTCTGAAGGGGTCATTGGAAAGACACTTCCTCAACCTGTTTCTATCTGCAGTGCAGCTGCTCATCCAACCCTATGATTCCACACCAATGTTGATTCAAATAATTATTTAAAAGATGTCTCTAATCTTTAGTCTTAGAAAGATAAGGCTACTCGGCTTCAGAGGATGATAGGGCTATTAGTGGCATCAGAATTAGGAGAGAAGAGAAAGCAGATACTTAGTATTGTTAGCATAAGGGTCAAGGAAAAAGCCATTTTCATGTTTGAGTATCTATGGTTGTGTATGGGTATTATTATATTTCATCCCTAAAGCAAGCTGTGAATAACAAAAAACATTTTTTTAAAAATAGTGTGATAAAATGGAGTTTTTTTTAAAAAAGAATAGAATTAGAAAAACTTTTTTTTTTGTAAAAATTTGTGAAAAAAATGGAACTTACCAAGCAGACCTGTCCCCAGTAGAGGATTAAGTAGCTGTGGCACCACAGAGTTACTGTTGAGTTTAGCTGGACCAGGTGTATTCCCAGCATTATTAGATATATTCAGCAATGTTTCTGCCATTGACACCACTGCTGTCCCACCAAGTGTTGAGACAGTCAGTGCTGCCACTGCTGATGATGTAGTGGTTGTGGTAGTGGTTGCCTGGGAGGAAGTTGCTATGGAAACCTCTGGATGATTAGCGGTGTTGGCCGATGCCGAGTTCAGGACACCTCCCAACAGCTGGGGATTCAAGGTCATTAATCCTGAGGCCCCAGGAACAGTGGGGAGGAGCAGGGGATTAAAAGGTAGTGTCACTGCCTGCAAAGCTTGGTATTGGGTTCCCAAGGGGGCTGGTTAAAAGGGTCTCAGCTCTGCTGTTCTCTGACTGATTGCTTAGCAAATGGTTTGTTGGGGCTGTCAACTGTGTTAATGAGGGTAAAGGGGCATTTTGTTGTTGCAAAAGATCTGAGATGGTCAGATTGAAAGATGGCAGGGGGGCGTGGCAGCTGCTTGGGCTTGGTTCTGAAGCAGGGCTGCTAAGAGCTGAGTGTGAACAGGCTGTAATACCTGCCCATCCACGTCACCGAGAGAAAAGCTAAAGCAGCGTTTACATTTGGGTTGAGAAAACCTAAAGGGTGGAGGTGGAGCTCAGACTTGCCTTCTCCTGATGAAGGCTGGAGGATATTTAATAGATTCTGGTTTAGGAGATGCTGTTGATTCACTGGCAAAGAGATAGGTAGAGAACTGAGAAGGCTGGGGTTCAAGGGGTGTGGAAGATGGTTGTTTGAAGTGCTGTTGGATGGAAAATGAAGTGCGTGCTCTTGGCCAACAAAAGGAAAATCACTCCCAATGGGCAGCTGACTCTGCAGAGGGTTCCCAGCTGCCGTGGTAACTATGACACCGTCTTGAAGAACAGAGGTTGTCTTTGTGATGGCAGGGTGGTTGGTGCCAGCAATGGCTATGGAGGATGATGGTCCTGAACTGCCTGGAAGTGAAGGAAAATACCAGGAGTTAATACTTCATGTTAAGAAATACAACCCCACAAAAGGAAACATTTATTTTAATTGGTCCCATGTCACCTTTGTTGAATTTCATCAAATTGATTGTAATCAGAAATTATTCAATTTGTTCATAAAACTGGTTTAACTTTACACTTCCCAACCTACTTTGAAAATTAAATACACCATAAAAGTGTAGCATGTGAAGAATCGGGTGTTTCTGGAGCCAAGGCAGTAGCTCAAAGGGCTTTAGTGATGCTTTCTGGGGGTGGGGGCCCTGGTTTGTACTTCGTTGCTGGGATAACATGTGAAGTAACCCTCCACTTGCTTCTCATCGAGGGAAAGCTGCAGATGAGGGGATCTGCAACTATTAGTGAATGGATAGATAGAATAAGGTTTCATATTTGAAAATAATTGTTCTCTTTTCTATTTTTTTTCAGTGCTGGGGATGGAACCAGGGTGCCACACATGGGAGGCATGTGCTCCATCACTGAGCCACATCCTTGGACTATACTTTTATTTAAAAAAGTTTTGGGATTTATTTTTATAATACAGCACATGTTCTTAGTAGAATAAAATCTAGAATGTTATTTCAAATGTTTAACAGAAAATAGCTCCTATAGAGAGAACATCTTTAGTATTTTAGGGTAGGGTTTTTTGGATTTTCCCCATACACGTGTATCCACATATACAGACACACATACCAACATTACATGTCACATATATAAACCAAAATTATGCTGTTTTATAAGTTCATCTATCAATATATTGTGAATCATTCCGTCTTAACTCATATTAGCTACAGAATTACTATTTATGAGTATCATGTATGAATATACCATAATTTAATCAATTCAATCATGCATATTTTGATTTTTATAGACAATAAAGTAATTTTTTCATTTAAAAATATAAGCATTATCATTAATCAATTTTTGCTAATGTATTCAATTTTTCCCTAAGGAAAAATTATCAAAAGCAGAATTTCAGAGACAAAAAGTTTTATATATTTAAAAAGTATTGACACATACTGTCCAAGTTCTCTTCATAAAGCTGATCAATGTCTTCACTTACATTTCTATAAACTTTATGAGCGTCATTCATCTTACTAGTGTTGTATATTTCATTACTTTCAAGTTTTGTCACTGATAGATGCGGCCGGGCAGTTCATCAATAAATTCTGGACTTAGAGATGACTACAAGAGTATCTACCTGCAGGCAGAGCCGCAGCTACCCGTGTTGTATTTGATATATAGCCAAATACCAGTAACAATTATAGACCTCATTCCGGAATGGATTGAGGCTCTTTATGTTCCTGGAGCAATCAGATGCCTTGGGCTCACTAGCATGAGACAGGACATGGAGATGTTACTGGGGCCCCGTAAATCGATGATGAACGGGAAGACAGTGATACAGTGATACGTATAATTTTTATACTATCAGTATTTTTGTTTGTTATTTTGTGGCCACACACAGAGATGCTCAGGGCTTACTTCTTATTCTGCACTCAGGGATCACTCCGGGAGATGTTCAGGGGACCATATGGAGTGCCAGGGATCAAACTTGGGTCAAAAGTGTTCAAGATGGGCACCCTACCTGTGGTATTATGGCTCTGGCCCCTATAAGATACTTTGAAGTCATGATTCTTTAAATCAAGCCAGTGTTTTACTTCAGTAGTATTCTTATTCTTGAAAGTTTTATCCTAGAGATTATAATTCATAGATTTAGTATTTAAATATAAATTTTCAGTCTTTTACTATAAATAGTTCAGTTTTTCTCCATTCTAATTGCCCAACAGAAGTTACTGGAAGAACTTATGAAACACCAAGCTGAAACATTTTCATATTTCCCAGATCAGCTGAAACCTTTCCTTGGTGTAAAGCCTGGCCAGTGCTTCTCTGAAATCAGCCTTGAGCAGTGGAGAGGATGAGAATACCATTCTGTTGAAAAGAAACTGATTATTTTTTGGCCAAAAGTTTTCCCCCAGAGATATGCTTTATGTGATACATTCATTTGACAAATATTACAAGTACATGCATTAATTTTATAGAAAATTATTAAACATGCACATGGTATAATGAACAGGAACAGTGTTAGCCAAAATAAAATTTAAGCCCTTTATTGCTGTGTCAAAGTACTTTATATTTGACTATGCTGCCACGAGACCTTATCTAAGCACACAGAAATGTTTCCAGTGTAGCCATAATAGTATGAATATAGGTTCGTATTATATTTTCTCCTAAAAGAGTGACACATAAATTCTCTTCCTTCGGGCGGAAGAGATAATACAGTGGGTAGGGCATTTATTTGCCTTGCATGTGCTGACCTGGGTTTGATCCCTGGCATCCCATATGGTCCCTTGAGCACTGCCAGGAGTAATTCCTGAGTGCAGAGCCAGGAATAACACCTGAGCTGAAGAACAAAACAAAAACAAACTCTCCTCCCTCCCAAATTTGGTGGTTTGTGGTGCCAGAAATTAAAGCAGGTTTCCTGCATGCGGGGTATCTGCATATGCTTTACCATTAAACTACAACTCCAGGTTCTAGAATTTTCATTTTTAATACATACTTGTATTAATATTTTTAGCTATGTAGCATTTTCATATTTAACAAACTTTTTTGATAAATTCTGATATTTATATTTTTCACCATTATATATAAAATGCAGTGATGCGGCTCTTTTCACATAGGATACTATCTTATCTGTAAATATATTTCCGTTGTTGTGGAAGCCAAAAATAGTAGTGTGTAAAGCTCTACAATAAAAAAATATCATTTTCACCAAGAATACTGGTCTTGGGCTGCAGCGACAGTACAGCACGTAGGGTGTTCGCGATAAGGCAGACCTCTGTTTGATCTCTGACATCCCATATGGTGCCCCAGCACTGCCAGGAGTAATTCTGAGTGAAGGACCAGGAATAACCCCTGAGCATTGCCAGATGTGATCCAAAAGGCCTATATGTGTATGTGTACATATATATGGCTGCAAGCGGCACGCGGTTCATCAATAAATGCTGGACTTAGAGATGACTACAAGAGTATGCTACCTGCACAGCAGAGCCTGGCAAGCTACCCGTGTTGTATTTGATATGCCAAATACCAGTAACAATTATAGACCTCATTTCGGAATGGATTGAGGCTCTTTATGTTCCTGGAGCAAGCAGATGCCCTTGGGCTCTACTAGCATGAGACAGGACATATGGAGATGTTACTGGGGCCCGCTCCAGCAAATCTATGATGAACGGGAAGACAGTGACAGTGATGTATATGTCTATATATACATATAGACATATATATTGGCCTATCGGTCTTAGTTGTTGTGGTCAGTGGTAGTGATGTGGTAATCGTAATGGTAGTAAGCATAAATCAGTACATCCAATTCATGATAAAGTAACTCACACATTGTAGTAAGACCACTTTTCCTAATGGTCATGGTTTGCAATTTTCTAAGATTTCTTTTTCATTTAATGAGATTTAAAAAAATAAACCCTTTCTTTGAAAACATATAAGTATGTATAAAAATAATGAGCATGCTCTCAGTGAGTAAGGTGAAAACACACCCAAATGCTGGAATTGGCATATGGTAATTCTTTATATATTAATTTTTGTTTGTAATAAAACAATGAACAGCTTAAACATTTCATTATTTCTTAGTTTGGCTACTTCTATAGACAAGTATTTTTCCCTATTTGTAAATCACTGTTAAAAACCAGCTAACAAAAAGTCATATTTACCAGTAATTACTATCTGCAAAGTTTTTCCAATCTGCTAAGTAATAACATACTTAAAAGTACAGATTTCCATTCCCCTAACCACATTCAGAGCACAGTTTCAAAATACACTAGGGATACATGGCAAGGCTTTGTAGATGAAGAATTTCCTGAGAGGTTATGATATTTTGTCTTTATTTTGTAAGAGAGAAGCATTAGTGTTTAGGATTCAAGAAAGTAGCCTTTTGGGGACATTGTTCTACAAGTTCTTCATCAAAATATTCTTGTGGAATGAAAATAAAGAAAATATAGTTACTCTGGGTGTATTTTTAAGTTACAATAAAGAGGGTGATGAATATTACAAACTTCTTAGGGGTAATAAGTGGATCAGGATCTATTTTTCCAATATCCTGCTGGAAAAAGGATAGAACTGGTGATACAAAACCAAACCAAACCAAGTCTTCTTTCTAGAGTTTAGGCAAATGATACATAGACAAATTTTATGGTCCATCTTCCTCTCTCAACTATACATTTATTAAGAGTTTATTACCAACCAGGCTATATCTAGTTATATTCCTCATACAGCCCGTGCAATTATATTGCAATTTGGTAAGTTAGAATAGATATGTAATTAGAGTAATGATAAAACTGGAGGTGTCTGGGAAAACTACACAAATGGTAACTTTTGATCTGGGATTTGAGAGATGAAAATACAGAAATGTATTCTAAGCAGAAAACTAACTGAAAACAGGCAAGGAGATAGTATTACACAGAGGGTTGCAGAGTCCTATGTACCCTCAGAACAAATGTGATTGGAAATATTGTATGCTGCTTCCCATGCTTCAGGTCCTCCCACCCATCCTTAAAACTTGCCGTCTCAATTGGGGGTGAAGAAATTTGAGATTATCTTTGGAAATCATTAATAATAAAATCATTGATGCTCTTTAGCATTCCCAGGCCCAATATGTATAGTCTCTAGCACATGTTGGAATCCAGAAAGTGTCCGTCAGTTGTTAAGAACAATAAACTTGTCTATCTCTAGAAGTCAACTAATGTCATGCTGTGTGTACATGTATAGAAGAGGAAAGAGAAACATTAATTTATGAAGAAAATGAAAACTGCCTCCAGTGTTTTGGAGTAAGAGATAAGAGGATTGAGATAGCTGGAATATAGCAAGGTAATTTTGGAAGGTCCCAGGTGCCCCAATGAGTTAAAATCATTTTCAGATAAAAAGGTCACTATCAATGTACAGAATTCATAGTCATTCAATAACACTTGGGGCATCATAAACTCATCCAGATTTGATATGGAATTTTTTATAGATGGGGAGAATTTGAGACTTGTTTTCTGAACCACTAAGTCCTGAATAAGATATTCTTTGGTGAGTCTACTTCATAGCTCCACCTAAAAACTTAATGATTTGCTAAAGTCCTTAAGAAAAGATTTTGTTAAATCTGGTTTCCCTCACTAGCTATGATGTTTTGTTTAATTTAATGAACAGCAGTGGCTAAGCTCTCTCTCTCTCTCTCTCCCCTCCATTTTTAAAAAAATCAAATTATTTACTATGCATTTAGCAGTTATCTAACCAAGAGGCAGTTGGGAGCCTGGGACATATGAATAGCTTGGAGAAATCTTTAGCTGGAAAGAAAATCAAATGTCACCAGCAGCACATTGCAAAGACAGTATATATGATTTCTTTTTCTCACAATCTCTGGTGGAGATCATGTGGCTAAAACATCCAATTAGATAGTGAAATAGTCCAGTACCTTTCCAGGTAAAGAGTCCTTGCATGCACATTATATTTATGTCTATGTGTTTAAACATGAGCATACTGATGTGCAATCAGTACAAAATTTTAAGGATTTTTAGAAGGCCTTTTATTTCATTAAGAGGTTTTGTCTGTCTCACTTAAAACATTGATTTTCAAAACCAAGTGGCATCTACCTTCTTAGATTTATTTCTCTTTCATGGCCACCAATATTCTTCAAGAAAAGTCATTGTTTAGATAATGTTAACTCTGAATGGTTTTAATGTTAATGAAATTGTTGTATAGTCTTTGTAAGAGTGTGAGAAGGCTGGACATTCTTTCCAAATGTACCAATAAAGTATTTTTAAAATGTCATTAAACCAGATTAATTTAAATCTCCAATTCTGATTACACATGCTTTTAAGCAAGAAAGCTTTTATAAATGAATATGCCCAAATACTGATTTTTATCCACAAAAATGAACAATCTAAGAAATTAGTCAAATAGAAGGAACTACTTTACCATTTTTTCCTTTATTGGTTTGTAGTGGATTAAAAAATAAATACATTTCAACAGATAAAGACCCTTGTAAAGATTAAACAAGGATCCATGTAAATAAAAATGCTAAAAGTATAGGAATAAAAATACTTAAGAAAATTTAACTCAAAAATAACCTATTGGGGCTGGTGAGATAATACAATCTGTACAGCACTTGTGCCAACCTCACTCAAACCCTGGTACCACATATAATCCTCCAGGAATAATCCCCGAACAGAATCAGGAGTAAGCTCTAAGCACTGCCAATGAGGACAAATAACAACAAAAGAGATCACATCTTTGTAATTGTATATCTCACGGTGGTTTAAAAAATATTTATAAATTTAAAAAAAGGTAAAAAATACCTTTATAAACTAAGAACTGAAGGCAAGTGCTGGGGCTGGATTATAGGATAACGGGTAGGGCATTAGATCCCGGCATCACATATGGTCCTCTGAGCACTGCCAGAGTAATTCCTGACTGCAGAGCCAGGAGTAACCCTGAGCATCGCCAGGTATGATTTAAAAAAAAAAAGAGGACAAGTGCTTTTGTAGCTATTGTCTGTATTCAAATACTATTCACCGTCCTTGAAGTCAAGTGTTCAAATACTATTTACCATACTGGATGTGACAGATCGTAACAGGAAATAAAGCACAAGAATCATTATTGGACTCACGTAACTCAGTGGTAGAGCACTTACTTGGCATGTGCTTCCCTAGCACAACTAATCGATTTCATTATTCAAAAAAACTTAAAAGAATTTTGATGAAACACCTAAACCTGCCAGTAAGACATTATTTCCCTTAGGCTTAAGAGACAGCATGGTAAAGTTAGCCATCCCTCTTGGTGCTTTGGTTTCCGATGTAAATTGCTAGCATGCCTTTACAAGCAGTAGGAAGGAGGATCAGCCCTTCGGCTCTCCGCAAGGGAGGCCTGGTACTCAGGACAGGCACAGCAGCAATATCTCAGTAAATGTTCTCCGCTTCCCAGGCGCCAGCTGCTGGGTGGAAGAAAGCTTGGGTGCGTGAATCTTGCACTATGGCTTCTGAGAAGCAGTTATGGCCCTTATCAAGGAGGTCGGTAATGTGGTAGTAATGAATTTTTTTTTGTTTTGTTTTTTGGGTCACACCCGGTGATGCTCAAGGGTTACTCCTGGCTCTGCACTCAGGAATTACTCCTGGCGGTGCTCAGGGGACCATATGGGATGCCGGGATCGAACCTGGGTCTGCCACATGCAAGGCAAACGCCCTACCCCGCTGTGCTATAGCTCTGGCCCCCATGAATTTTTTTTTAGTGAAAAATTATTTTGGTATTATCTGTTGATACACGAAACCTTGAACAATTGATAAATTACTTGAGTTTTGTTGTTTATTCACATAACAGGTATTTTTGCTTTGTTTCCTAGAAATACTTTTTCTCCTAAGGAAACAAATGTGGAAAAAAAGAGTGAAGTCTCTCGTGTGGTAAAATTCCTCTTCTCTAAAGAGGCACTAGAGTGACAGTTGAAAAGACTCATAAATATCCCAAGAGGAAATTTTGTCTCCTTGTTTTGTTTAATGAGAGGAGTAAGAGGACTGTCAGGATTACTGGTTTAGTAGCCTTCCATTATGTATTATTTTATCTTCATTGTTAAACAGTGCTAAGTAAAGAAATGAGTATTTATTCAATAAACAATATTTGTTGAGTAAATAAGCCACAACTATTCTAAAACAATGTTTGAACCTATTTGGGACAGCATTATCAGTTTAGTATGCCCAACTAGAATATACTGATAGATGAAAGAAAGAAAAGAAAAATAGATTGCATTACACATGTAGGGTATTATTATGTGGAAGCGATTTCTGTTAACTACATATGAGGGCTGGGTCATGTTCTGTGAGTGGGTGACAGATCATTTCACTAGGTGATAACTGTCACTAAAAAAAGATAAGGAAGTTTATCAGTGTATCATATAAGTATTTTTCCAGGAGACTTTATCTATTATCAAAAATATATTCTCTTTAGCAGACAGTATGACAAGTTAATTTCTCAGTGTGGGAAAAAGTTAAAAACAAAATGTTTGAGAAACAAGCTTTAGGATCAGAGCTGATCTGCTCACCGATGTGAAGGATGACCTACAGATCTGTGCTCATAGAGATTTCTGGTTGTGGCACTGGCGATCATACATGCACAGGGCCTCAGGCATGTAGGGTAGCCATCCTACCTCTGAGCTGCACCTCAAGTTCTGTGGGAAGCATATTGATTGGACTAGGGGAAAGGAAGGCATCCCTGTGGAACTGGCTAGCACAGAAGCCCTGCTCTAAGGTTTCTGGGATTAAATTCTTTCCTCTTATACCAACACCTATAGATCTTGGCTAGAAATCCGCTACTTCTCTGGGTTAGCTCCAATCCCAGGGACATTCAGATTGCATGGTCTAGTTCTATTTTTAATCCATAAAGCAGTTGATTATAAATTTGAATTTGCAAGAACCATGATTCCTAGAAATTAATTTTTACTCCATTCTTTGTTTTGGTCAGTGTAAATGTTTGATATACATTCCTAGAAGGCAAGACTATAATTGATCTCCTATTACATGCATGTAAAAATAAAATCTATTTTTAGAAGACCCTAAGAATATTTTTTTAAACCTTATTCTTAATGAGTCCAAAGTTTCAAGTGCTATCATTACAACCCAGAACTAGGTACTTTTAGAAGTTGCTTTGATAGTGTCAGACAACTTGATTTTTCTCAGTAATTTTTCTTGGGCGTCGCCTAGAGAGAGAACTGAAGGGTTTCTACTGGCCTTTGTAGGTGAGCTTGGTGTACTGCAATGAAACAAAATTCTCCCCAATTTTTGCACTGGGCCAATTTCACGAAAAGTTCAAAAGAAAACATTCAGTCAGTCACCATATCAAACTATTCTGAGTTGTGATATAACGTTTGCTCACAAATTCACTGTCAAACATTTGACTCTCCCCTACCCCCAGCCTTGTTTTTTGGTAAACAGTAAAAATGGGAAATGTAAACAGAAGGGGTGCAACCCGGATAATTAGGAAACATCTTAATATCGTAGAGAAAATAATGGCCCATTTTGCAAAAATCACAGCAAAAGAACAAATACTTTAATCAAATCACCACCAAGGATTGAAGATAGTTTTGAATCTGGTTTGAAAACAACAGCAGAAGGAGTCTTTTTACCTAGATGTTCTGTGGTGCATCAGATGGGGGATAAAAATCTAGGTCTTAACAATATGATTTTAGAAAACACTAGTATTAACTCAGTAATCACCTTTCTTCACTCTCTCTATATATGATCAGAAGATGATTTATACATAATTTACCATTATCATGAAAGAGCTAGTTCAGAGAGATGTATAGTCCACCCTGCAACACTTTTATTTTGTAATTTTTCTACACTTGTAACCTCAGAGAACTGCAATTCCCATTTATCTTATTTTTTTTATGGACACATCTGAAAAATACACTTTTTTAAAAAAGCTCAGTACTTTGTAGTTTTTACCTAAACTGGTTTTTGTCATCTATTTCATTTTCTTATACCTACCATATCAATGGCTAATACTGAACTTCAACCAAATGCATTTTGTGCTGAAAGGAAACTCTTCTAGAGTTAAAGAATATACATAAATATTCATGAACATATTTTTATTGGCAAGTTTATTTATATTCTTGTTAGTCAACATGTTTCATTAGGAATTAAGGCAAAAAATGCTTGGATTTTTTCCTCCTGGCACAAACTCAACTTCCGCCCCCTCAGAGGATTCTCGGTTCATATGTTTGAGAACTTATTAATGATGTTTTTACTAGAAAAAAGAGAACAGAAAAACACTTTAAAGTGAAAAAGTTGCACTACTATCCTATTGGAGGAAGATAAAGTTCAATAATTCCACTAGCAGAGGAGAATCAATCTTCTTGTGCCTCTGAAGACTGTAGGAAACCACCGGGCAGTAGAGGGGATGGGTTGCCACCAGGCTAGTGAAAGGTAATGAACGCTATATATCCCAGGACAACAGGTTCCTGCCCTGTGGGTTATGTTCTATGGCAAACAGGTAGACAGCCAGAGGTTCAAGGAGGATAGGGGCCTGAGGAAATGCACCAGTCCACAACTGATTATGGCTCCCTCCCTAAATACCACAGGACGTATACAGCAGGCACTCAGATGCTGAAACTTGTCTCTCTTCAAAAGCTGAAAATCACTTTATATGTGCACTGATGATGAATTTAGAACATACCTGCATTCAGTAGTTTGAGTGTATGAACTGATAGTCAGGAACTTGGGGGTTTGATTGACAGATCCACCAGAATTCGGCTTTTACAACTTAAGGAATGTCACCAAATACCCTACTGGCCAGTGTCTAAATCTGTTACTGGAAATATTAAACTTCACTTGTAATTTTATACCCAAAAATGTGACTCTACAATGCAAAGTGCTTAGACAGCTTTAGTGGAAAGGCAGTTTCAAAATACCAAATAGAATTAATTAAAATCTTGTATTGTCTTATGTTCAAAATATGTATTCTAAACATTTAATACTTTGGTTTGATTTTATTTATTCTTTTTTTACAGTCTCTGCTTCCAATTCCCAACTTGAGTTGTAATAAAATTTAAATTTCTTATTGATTTCACATACAGGTCTAAATATCAATATTTGGCTTGCCTATGACAGAGCTTTAAAAGTACTTTTTAGAAGCTGTACTACCAATTGCAGCAAGCATTTTCAGAGTCATGGATTTTGTTATTGATGTGCTAATGTGGTAACTTTTACTTGCTAATTAGAAGAGTACAAAAAAAGGCACTGGCTTGAGAAGGTCACTTGGGTCTGTCCCGACTCCCAGAGCAGAGTGGGCCCATGTTCCCTGTGTCTATGTTTCACTGGAAAGGAAGTCTAGATTTGCACAGCCACTTCCTTCCCATACTAGGAAATTCATTCTTATCTGCAAAGTGAAGTAACAGTTCTCTTGGTATTTTGGACTTTCTCTCTGCATTGATAGAAACATCCTAATTTATATTATGGTATCACAGTTCAAAGAAAGAAGGCAAAGGTAACAGGTAATTTTATCTGAAAATCCATTTAAAATTCATAATATAGTTTCTAAAATGTGTCAAGGTGCTTTAATTCACTGTTAGATAATCTGATCATTTCATAATGTTTTTGATGTGCCTGGGAAGAAAATGGTACTTTAGAATCAGATACACCTGAGTTCAAATCCTAACGCATTTATGTATGATCATAGGCAGAAAATTAAGTTCTCTGAGTCTCAATTTACTTACTAGTCTGTGGACTGGGAACAGTAATATTTACATTTGGGAAACTGTACAAATTAAAAATAATATAGGCAAATCACTGTTGGTACCTAATAGGAGACTCAATGGTAGTTATAAGCAACAATTTAAGAATAAAAAGCTTGAGAAATGTATTACTGGCATGCTAGCAATATGTAGCAAAACTTACGGGGCTAGCTGTGACTGTCTCATGCTTTTTCACTTTGAATGCCGTTCTGGCAGTTATCTGATATATAAATGTCAGTATAAATCAATGTTTAGGCTAAGCAATATAGTGACAGTTCACTCAACTGATAAAGTTTACTGTATATCAAAAGGAACTCAGGACCTGGAGAGGCTCAGTGATACAGCATTTACCTATGTGGGAGCTCCAGGGTTTGAGCTCTGACACTGCAAACCAAAAGGAAACAAAAGGAAACATCTATGAAAAAAAGTGAAAACTCAAACAAAAATGTAAAAAAACCCAACCAAACAAAAACTCATGGCATTACAGAGACCTCTTCAATTTGCAGCTCATCAAAAAGTAACATTAATTAGGAAGTTTACCCATTTTCATAACCAGGTACAATCAGATCTATATACATTAATTGGAATTTAATTTTATTAGATTTAATATTTAAATTCTTACTGACCTAGATTTTAATCAAGCATATGTTTTCTATTAGCTTATACACAATCGCTCACATTCATATTATTACTAGACATTTATTCTCATCCCCTTTTTATCTATTTATGTGTGAGAATTAATAAATTTTCATCCTATGTGTTTTGACACTTTCAGCGCTGGAAATCCAGATTTGAGGTTTTACAGAGGCATATGAATAAGAAAATACATGTCCAAGGTTATATAAAATAGGTCTAATGTTGACAATCAGAAAGAAACAAGAATATAAATAAATGTCTATTCCATACGAATTGAAATACATCAATAATAAAATACATACACTTTGTAATATAAACTTAGACCTGAAACAAAGTAGGCTGAGGTAAAAATTAAAAAATGTGAAAGGAGACTAAAAAATGGCTTATGTAAATGTTTGAAGCGTATGCTTACTAAATATGGCGTATTTAAATAAAGTTACTGATTTTATGTAACTTTAATCTGCTAAATGCAGAAGATCAATTTTCATTTGTGTGGCATTATCTAAAATTCTCTGAAAAGGAATGAGTCACTGAAAGTTGGAAGCCCCTTTGGAATAAGGATCCTTTTAAACAAGGAACAGTTTCGTAAGTCTACTTGGACTAAGACTATGAAGAAGGCACTGATCATTTCAATTATACTCTTAACTTATATTCTTCTTAAACAAGAGGTAATGAATAACAGTTCTCTTTAAAGTACTGACATCAAAACATAACACAAGACACAAGTTGTGGAGGATGGAAGGCGTAAGTAGTGGCACCAGGAGAAAAACACTTGAGCTTGCTAGCAGCAACAAATGCACGACAGTTACGCTGCTTTTCCGGCATTGTGGTATAATACATTCTACACACATTGACACAATAGCTTATTGTTGAAAACCGCAGCAGTTTTCTCATGTCCAGTAGCCAACTCATTTTTATAGCCACTGGTTTCATGTCTAAATAATAATGTCTTTAAACTCATCCTTTATTTCTTCTCTGTTATTTCCCACAAATCTCTCAAATCATTAGGGTTGGGTTGTAGGTAATCTTACTATTATTTTTATGGTCAAATTTTCTGATGTCTCAGTGAATTATCTCTTTAGTGCTTCTTTACAATAACAATGTCTTGAGGACTCTATTGCACAATATATAGTTTTTTCTAATGTGTCTACTTTTAAATAAATTTGTCTTTCATTAATAGTGGATGAAGAGATACAATACATTGGGTTCAAACATTTATGTCAATGGTAAAAATATTGGCTTAGTTCTAAAAGAAAATTATAAAAAGTTTAGAGATCAAAAATTCTAGAAATCAGGTTTTCAAGCCTTTTTATTAGAAAACTTAAATTATTACCTTTTAAAAAAAGGAAGTAGCCAATATCCATTAAAATTTTTCTCAAACAAATATAAAAGATAGCAAACTAGGATAAGAAAACACATTAGAAGACAGCTTTCTACTTCATACAACTTCTAGTAACTGTTTCCTATCCATTCACCTATTTCTGGTCAGCAGCAAGAACAAAAAAATAATAATCCACGTATTTTGCTTTTGGGGATTTTTCCAAGATGAGCTTCATTTACCTGAATATAAACAAAAGGCAGGGGAAACGGGTTTTGCGTTGGCATATACCAAGTACACATCTCACCAGGAACCCCTGCCTTCTATGGCTTCTTACGGAGCTTAGAGTCCAATGTTTATAAAACCAAATGAAAGGTGAACAATATTCAAAATGACACAGATGACAACAAATAACGGAAACCCATGGAATCCCCCGGCTGGTTCCCTCCCCCACAAAGGATAAATCCCTAGCACTCTGTAAATAAAAGTATAAATACGTAAGAAATGATGAGAATTTCACAAAGGGGAAGGATCATTTCTTACCATAATAAATATTTTGGTACAAATTTTTAAAAAGTAGAAAAGGTTAGTACCTTTGGGTACTTTTTCTAATAAAACCATACCTGCTTCAGAACTTGTTTGATTATAGCTGCTAACAATGCTGTTTGGTATCACTGGAGTGGAGGCCGTTGAAATTCTTGACTGAGGTGGATTGGGATGTAATGAATTTCCTAACGCCATGCCCGACTGACTGAGCATCCCACAGTTCCCGCTAGCCTGAATCTGATTTATTAGACCTGCAAGATGGTGGTTTGGGACTGGACTGTTACTGTGAACAAAGTTAGTGTTTGCATTGTGGCAGTGCACGACTTCCCCCTCTTAAAGGTATGTTCTGTGTCAGTGAATTCTGAAGAACACTGGAGTTCATATTGGGATCTGTGAAATGCAGCTGGTTAGCAGAGCAAGGCAAAGCAGTATCTGAGCCCCCACAACCCGGGGTACTATTGCTACTCAAGTGAGCGCTTTGACAACTCATAGACTGTAGTAACTGAGACATTGAACTGATGGGAAATGAGGCCTGACCCTGCTTCCTCAGCAAGTCAGGTCCAGGCTTAGGAACGGCAGAACTCTCCACTTGCGACTGTCTGAGCAAACTCAACACTGTGGTAGGTGGCTGTTTTCTTTTCCGCAATGAGTCTTTTTGCTGAGACATCAGCTTATCTCTGAGGGCTGCTCGCCCACTTTGCCCTTCACCTGTCGGGAGAAGCACGTTGGCAGTAGGAGGGAACATGGTATTTAAAGTGCTATGTCCTTCAGTGTTGCCACTGCCAGCAACAGCTCCAGAACTGCTACTGTTGCTACTGTTGTTACCAGCAAGTTTGTTTTGATTTGCTAGCTGTGCTTTGGCTGCTGCTGAGAGTAAACTACTTGCTGGAAAGGAGGCAGCATTGTGCTGGTTCAAGATCTGATTTAAAGGCATTCCCAGCAAACCAGGCTGACTCTTTACGGAACCACTTCCTGCAGTGGCCGTAGAAAAAGCTGCACTGCTTGGGGTGCTTAGTACATTACTCATTCCAGCAATTAATGGGTTGGGGATATCCTTGTACTGATGATGTCCATCGGACTTGGTTGACGGGCTTGATGGCACGGATGGCCTCGGGGACCCTATTGTTGACCTGGGTGACCTGGGCGGAACCTTAATACCACTACAAGTGGCCTGGGGTCCTAGAGGTGCCATCATGAAATTTCCGTGATCTGATGAGGTGGAAGATGAGCGTGATCTTTGGGGCGATGCCTCAATCCTTCCGATTCCAGTCCCCATCATGTGCACTGGGGAAGTCACTGGAGAAGGGACAGGGAGGTTGAAGCTGGATGCTGAACTCTTTGTACATGACTCCCGTGATTCATGTGACCAGGTTTTACAGTTGGCAAAGGGAGATTACTTGGCAAAGGAACAACAGCAGGAGGCATGCTTACATTCATCACAGGTACCTGAGAGTGGACATTTGAATGGAAACTAGTTGGATTAATGATAACAGGGTTCTGATTCACCGGTTTACTAGGAATAGGATCAAGGATGCCAAGTGGATCTTTCTCAGATGTTAATGGCTTTTTCTGAAGAGCACAAGAAGGTGGAGGAGGGGGAGGTGGACCTTGGGGTGGTTTGTGGTGGAACATTGCTCGTGGTATTTCCATATTGGCTGAAAAAATTACACATTGGTTTTTTCATTACTGGACTCTTTGTAGTCAAGGTTGGGGGAGAGAGGTATATTAGTCCTTCCAGCCATTGCACAGGATGACTGTATAGGAGAACCATGTAGCATTACTGAAGGTGGAGAAAGAGGAGTCCTATTCAAGTGAATAGGACTGGAGTTGGGCGCTCCATGAAAACCAGGATTACTTCTTGTGAAAACATCAGGACTTCCAAGTGGGTCAGTCCTTGGAGAGATTGAGCCATCTCCATATATCTGAGAGCCTGACGATGCTGGGCTGGGCAGGCCTCCATGGTTGCCACGAAATGGAGATTTCTGTCCCTGTTCACTGCTGCCCAATCTCTGCGGGGGTAGATAGGGTGGAGTTCTTGTTGCTGGCTTCCAGGCAGCTCTTGTACATACAGCCTTCCCATGGCATTGGATGACCCCATCATTAACTTGAAAGGATTCTTACATTCAGGCATTACAGAATTTGTAATTCCTTCATGAGACTTGTTTCTTATGGATCTTGGAGTTGCTGCCCGTGAAGGTACTACTGGAGTTGCATCTGGTGTGAAAGAGGAACAAAAGAAACAAACAAAAAAACAAAATTCCTGTTAGTCTCAATTCTTTTGTGTTGTGAGTTAGGGCTGGGGAAGGAAGAAAGGAAAAAAGGAAAGGAAGGTTCTTGGAAATAGAAACTCTCCAGCAGAAACTGTGACATGATTTAGTAAAAGAAAATGCAAAGAGCTCTGGGCCAGTGAAGCGCTTCAAAGGTTCAGAGCACCTTTGAACCTGTGCCAGCAGGGGCCACAGGTTCAAGCCCCAGAATCACATGTTCCCCAGAGCACCACCAAGAGCTGAATCTCAGAACCAGGGAATGTAGGCAGGAAGTTTGAAAAGGAGTTCTACTTTAAAACTGGATTAAAATGGAAAATAAAAGTTGATTAAAAAATGCACAGTATTTTCCCTTAGCTGACTAAAGGTTCTAAGTGCTCGTTATGCTTATTCGCCTCTTGAGAAAACAAGAAGAGCTGAAACAGCACAGTACATGGTGGCAATAGTCATTCCAATAATATTTAAAATATGGACAATCAAGATTGACAGCCCCGATAGAGATGATGTTACTATCATGTTGTATTTGATTTTTGGAAAAAATATCATTAGCAAGGGAAAATTACAATCTGAGTGGCATATTTTCATGAATAATTTATATACACTGCCACTTTCACTAGAAAATTTGTTACCTTATAAATGCTTCTGGTACCTTACTGAAACTTCTTCTGGGACAGCTACAGAAATTCTTACTTATCCCAATATTTTTGCTGTCAGAATAAGAGAGTCCTAATTTTTGTGAACTAAATGAATGGGATTCTGAATATTTTCTAATGAAAGTGATAACAAAAGTCAACGCAGTCTAATCATGCAATCATGATTAACTTCACATTAAGTCTGTGACATTGCTACATTACAATTATTTTCCCTTGATCAAGACATTACTGTAAAAACAGCCTTAGTCAACTAACTTAGGCAAAATATTACAGTTCTACTAAGTTAGGATTCTTAGGCAAAATTTAGTCTGAGTACTAAAATCTTCAGTGCTGGGTTCCAATTGAATATTCTCTTTTCACAGAATGCATTAAATTCCTCCCTGGCTTTTGGAATACCTTCAGTTCTTTTGGAGATCAGACAGAATACAGGTAACAAAAGCAAAGTGGGCTCATCATACAGAATTTTTATGCTATCCTATCAGAATTTTAAATTAATTTTTTAGTCCCTTAGGATATTTAACAATTTTATAAAGTTGTGCCTTCTAAAATAGGGATGGCAAATAAAATTAGCTTTATATGCCAATCCCCACCAATTGGTGATGGTTATTTAGAAAAATGTACAAAAAGGATGTGAAATTTTCACTGCGTTCTGTGAGAAAACAGCCATGAATTTATTGAACGGTCAGAAGAGAAGAGTCATACCGTCATACCCTTATTTGCTGTGCCTGTTCTGAGATTTTTAACAATCATCATGTATACTTGGATTCATTTGCTGTTGGAAGTATATTTACTAAAACAGACATCTGCATATTTAAGGTAAAAACACTTCTCCTACCTGCTAAGTAGTATACAGTTCAAATCATATCAAAATCATATCTAAGACAGTGGTTCTCAAACTGGGGTACCTGGAATTCAAGGTAAGGTAGACTGAAGATGTGTGAGATTGTAGTGAATATTTATTTTTCTTGGAAAATATAAACTTTCTATTTCCAGTAGGAGATTTCTTAATATAAAATATAAAAAGTTGAGAATTGATGACATGAGTACAAAAGATAAACTCAATTGATGCTATTATTATTATTATTATTATTATTACTACTATTATTTCTTCTGCCCCTCGAGGTATAGCAGGTGTGGCTGCAGTGCCTGGGTGCGTCAACAGGTGGCATGCAGGAATCAGGCTTGTCTACACCCAGGGCTCTGCCCTGTGGGCCCTGGTTGGTTGATGGTCTGACAGAAAAAGACTGGACCCCCTGGGATGAACCCAGAGCCATAGTAGAGCCTGGCAAGCTATCTGTGGTGTATGCAATATGCCAAAATCAGTATCAATAACGAACCTCATTCCCAGCGAATGGAGATGTTACTGGTGCCTGCTCGAGCAAATTGATGATCAATGGGAAGACAAGTGATACAAGTGATTTTGTCACTTGTCTTCCCGTTAAATAAACAAGTGATTATTATTATTATTATTATTATTATTATTTTGTTTTTGGGTCATGCACCTGGCAGTGCTCAGGGGTTATTCTCAGCTCTGTACTCAGTAGTTACTCGTGGAGATGCTCAGGAAACCATATGGGATGATGAGGAACAAACTTGGGTCTGTCATGTGCAAGGTAAATGCCTTATCCACTCTACTCTTGCTCCAGTTCAAGTAGATGTTATTTTATTATATTTTTAATTAAAGAAATAATTTATGAAAAAGTTTTTTGGGAAATGTACTTGGCAAACACTGAGAACAAAGTTCTCTGTTAACAACACTATTATGGAATTGAATATGTTCTCATCAGTAACAAAACCCTTGTCTTGTGTCTTTTAAAAATATTTATATAGAAATAATTGTGGTTTATAAAAGATTACTCTCCTACTTGGAGGAAATAGCCACTGCTTAAAAAAATAACAAGGATACTAAAATGCTAAAACTAAAATTGTGCCGTTGTTATTTTACGACAGCGGAACCAAAGTATCACAAAACCTGGTTATGTAAAACCAGTCATTCATGAAGTGCTTCATGTATATTCATGTAGACCTTTGAACGGAATAATAAACAGAAACTAATTATGTTTATGTATGTAAAATAAAAAGAGGTAAAAGCTGCTCTGAGTCTTAATTTTAATCATTTCAATCTCAACCTTATGGCACAATTTAAAATCAAGAAATTAAACTATGTATAAAGTTCATAAAACAGGACCAGAGAGTGCTATAGGCTGAACATATGCCTAACATGTGAGGGGCCTGGATTCCATCGCCTGTACCATATGGTCCTCTGAGCACTGCCAAGAGCAACCCCTAAGCACAGAGCCAGGAGTAGCTCTCAAGCACCATGTGGTGTGGCCTGAAAACCAAAAATGAAGTTCACCAAAGGATAATTAATGCAACCAAAGATACCACTTTGAGGGTGGGGCTATACTTCCTGTACCTGTATTTTTTCAGTATTTATTGTTACGGTCTATAATAAAATTCTGTTTTGTAAGGCATGATGAATCTAGAACAAGGTTCTTAAGCTATTTAAAAGGCAACAAATTTGACTTTTTGAAAGAGATGCGAGTGTTTGATATGTGATAGGATAATAGCAGCAGATAAGGGTACTTATGAACACATTTGCACTGTATTTTGTAAAAAGACCCAGCTACATTAAAGTGGTAAGAAATGGCAAGTTGTATATAATCTGCTACTGTTATCTTCAAATTGTTACGATATATTTTATTTAAAAAATGTATGAGATTATTTAAAAAATGCAAAAACTAAATGCAAGAAGTGAAAGCGTCCGCACAGCAGAGCCTGGCAAGCTACCCGTGTCATATTTGATATGCCAAAAACAGTTAACAATAACAGACCTCATTCCCATGACCTAAATGTATGGTTTGAGGCTCTTCGTGTTCCTGGAGCAAGCAGAGGCAGTTGGGCTATACTAGCACGTGACAGAGACAAATGGAGATGTTACTGGTACCCATTCGAGCAAATCGATGAACAGCGGGAAGACAAGTGATACAAACCATCAGGGTGGGGGCCAGAACTATAGCAAGGGGGGTAGGGCTCTTGCCTTGCATACAGCAGACCTGGGTTTGATCCCCAGCAACCCATAAGGTCCCCCTGAGCACAGCCAGGAGTAATCTTGAGTGCAGAGCCAGGAGGAACCCCTGAATATTGCCGGGAGTGATCCCCCACCCCCAAAAAATGTATCAGTGTGTGTGGGGGTTGCAGAGAATACAGGGGCAAGTTGCTTGCCGTGAATGTGCTCTCTCCAGTTCAATCCCCAGCATCACATGTGGTTCTCTGGTCCCATGAGTGATTCCTGAGCAGTATCATATATGACCCCAAAAAACAAGTAGGAAAAAGAGAGTAGCTTGGGGTCAGATACAGCACAGGGCTACACATGCTACACATGCTCAATTTTCCACTCAAGTCAGATTAGTTTCCACATGATCTTTAATTTTATTCTACTCATTTAGGCCAAGAATTTTCTTGCTTCGTTCATGTCTACATTCCACTATTTTCTGAACATTGGTTCAAATCTGAGTTCTGGGCTCAGGGAGAGCACTCAGAGGGCTATAGCACAGACATGTACACACATGTACAAGGTCCAGGACCTATCCCCAGCACCGTCTTGAGCACCAATGGGTTGCTCCAAACCCAAACCAATCAAATAAAGCTCTGAGCTCTTCCAAAAGCCCCTTCTGACCATTACAGGTTATGTTAACTCTATGTTTTACAACTTTAAAACTATATGACTTAGTCATATTTTATCCTAAATTTCTTACTGGTGTTAAGTCAACTGTAATGCTTTGGAAGGAGCTCATATTCCAGCCCTAACAAAAAAAAAGAAGTTGCTCAGTCCCAAGTACAATTACATAACTTATATACCAGTAAGGGAAAAGATACCTTAATAATAGAGAGATAGGATTGATGTACCTTTAAGCAACTCAACTTAATGTAAAATTGATATTATCTGTCTCCTATGTGGACATAATAGCACATTTGTAGCATGGCTATCAAAATGTGTTTATCCAGAGTACTAATAATGAGCAAATCCAAATTGAGGAATATTTGATAAAAATGGTCTGTATTTTTTGAAAGAGTCCTTATCATGAACAATTTTAAAAGACTGGAGAATTGATGCAGAGCCAAGGTATGAAATGACTAACTGTACTGCACAATCTTAGCATTCCTGGATTTATAAAAGGGACTAAGCTTTTAAAAAGAAGAAGATTGGTAGGAAATGAGAAAATCTGAATATATACTATAAGTTAGACAATACTATTATATTCAAGCTAAAGTTTTTGAATGTGATAATCAGATTATGATATGTCCTTGTGGTAAAATACGTAATGGTGAACTGTCACAACAGCTGTAACTTCTGTAGTTAAATGTTAATTGGAAAATCTAGGTAAGGTTATATGGGTACTGAAGGGACTGCTCAAATTTTTCTACATTTTAAAAGTTAAAAAATGGAAAAGTGTGTGTGTGTGTGTGTGTGTGTGTGTGTGTGTAAGTAACATGTCAATAGCTATTAAACGACAGAATAACAAAGCTAGTTCTTGACAATCTTGCTAGTTATATTTGAGGACTTAATATCACACATCCTAATTTAGACCCATAAAAAGGCTACATTTCCTAAAAATGGATAGCGCTTTCTTATTGACTAGCGTGGTTCTACATGCTTGCATAGCATTTGGGCTGCCTGTGTTTACCAATCTTATTCTTGTTAAACTGGGTGATATGGACAGGAAACTTCAGGGGAACTCTTTATGGCTCATCTGCTATCAGTAGTAAAATGATAAGACACCTATGACTTGAAAAGCACTGTGCATCTATGAAAAGTGAACCCGAAACATGCTTGGCAAAGGACTGCTACGGATTCCTTCTCCAGGAGCGGAGGAGGGAATGAGATTCCGCACCCTTCACCCTATTACATACTTGTTCCTCCTCCAGGACTGGTGAGCACCAGAGAAGGATGTGGGGCTTCCATGCTCTTATGAAGTGTGGCCACTGCAATGATTTTCCTTTTATGTATGCATAGCTTTGTGACATCTTCATCTGCTTTTACATCTTCTGCCGTTCTCTGTTTCACAGCAGCTCCAGGGTCAAAGTTAAACACCTGGAAAAAGACAGTCATGGTTGAGACTAGGTCTGCATAAACATTAAATAAAAAGATAGTCTAGCTTTAAAAGAGCCTTTATAGACTAGTCATAAATCTCAACAAAGCCTGTCAAGCTTCTGAATTTAAGAAAAGCAATTATTTATATCTTAATAACACTCTGTTGAACTCAGGGCTTCTAGTGGCAATATAAATCATGAAAATTATCCTAATTCGAAGATAGCCAAGGTATATATGTGTATACATACATATGCATAATGTGATAATGCTTCCAATTTTAAATATGCTATGACATTAAAAAAATTTAATTAAGCCCTTTAAACACCGACACTTCTACATGCTAACTTTTGCTTGTTGTTTTTAATTATCAATAATATATTTTTGATGACTTAAAAATCTTATTACTTTTTAACAAATCTTTTTACTATATATACTTGTAAGCTGTTTCAAATATTCTTTTTTTTTAATTGTATTTATTTATTTATTTATTTATTTATTTATTTATTTATTTATTTATTTTGTTTTTTGGGTCACACCCGGCAATGCTCAGGGGTTAATCCTGGCTCTGCACTCAGGAATTACTCCTGGCAGTGCTCGGGACCATATGGGATGCCGGGGATTGAACCCGGGCCGGCACAGGCCAGCCGCATGCAAGGCAAATGCCCTACCCGCTGGGCTATCGCTCCCGCCCCTCAAATATTCTTTTTTTAATTTTTTTTGCTTTTTTGGGTCACACCTGGCAATGCCCAGGGGTTACTCCTGGCTCTGCACTCAGGAATTACTCCTGGCGGTGCTCAGGGGACCATACGGGATACTGGGGATCGAACCCGGCTGGCCACATGCAAGGCAAATGCCCTACCCTCTGAACTATTGCTCCGGCCCCCTCAAATATTTTTTGAATGAAGAGAAAACATTTAATACATTTTAATTATAAAATTAACATTATAATAGAGAACAATGATGACCTACTTCCCTAATAAATTGTATTTTATCTTTTGAAACAAATTTGCTTTTTACCTTGTAAAGGAGTAAAACAGTTACACATTTTGGCTAGAAGAGTTTGGTTTTGTGACTTCAGAAATATTATGGCAGATTTATCAATACCAGCACTAAAATATCATTTCAGATTGAGGTTATAATAGAGCATTGCGCTATTAAATAATGAGCCTGGGAACAGCTCTAATAAAAAGGTACAAACGAGTTTCAATGAAATATTTAATATAAATATACGCTTGTGATCCTTGAAGTTACTAACAGATTTCAATTCTTTTCCATAATCTTTATGCATTCCAAAACTCATGCAAAAGACTTTTAAAAACTTTAAAAATGCAAAATATGATTGGACAAGTAATATAAAAATGAAACGTCAAATGAGGAAAGCAAATATCTGAACACCTGAAAAATAACAAACTGTTGAGAGAGATTCTTTAAATGTTTACCTTGGGAAGAATCAGAGGACACTCCAAGCCACACTTGCAAGTTCCATCAGTGAGCAGGTATGTTTTAACCTGCTCCAAGCAAGATAACAAAGACCCACTGGGACTGTAAAAATAGTTTTAAAAAAATCAGAAAAAAATCAGTATAAATATTTTTTTTAAAAAAAAAAAGACATAATTTATAGTTTTACTGTCCTTCACAGGATATTTTTCCTCTAAGGAAAGGCGTTTTATTTGTCAATGTTATGTTACTTACTAAATCATAAGATTTAACCAAGAGTTAGTAGTTTAACCAAGAGAGTTAGTAATTTAATTCAGCAACAGTGAATTAGAGATGAGGAAAATTCTATTCTTAAGGAACAGAATTCTTTTTTTTTATATTTCACTTTTTTAATTAAACATTTTATTATACCACCGTGAGATATACAATTACAACGTTGTTTATGTTTGAAGGTTTCGGTCACATAGTGTTCCAGCACCCCACCCTCCACCAGTGCCCATCTCCCACCACCAATGTCCCCAATTCCCTCCCCACTCCCATAGCCTGCCTAAATGGCAGGTTCTTTATCTCTTTTCTTTCTCCCTCTCTCTCCCTTCCTTCTCCTACACATTGTGGGTTGCACTACATACACTAGGAAGCCATCATGTGCATTTTTTTGCCTGTATTTAATGCTCAGTTCTATGTTGGTATCAGCCCTATTGACATTTATACACACATGAAGGAACAGAATTCTTAAGGACAGAAGAAAGAAAGGAACAAGAAAGCTACAAGAGATCAATCATTATTCCAAGCCAGCTCTACTTTCCAACTAGTATAAGAAGAAATAAAATTTAGGAACATGTTGGAGGGAAAACCAGAAAGTAGTTAAGTCTATAAAAACTGGAGCTACAAGTGATTTTGCAGTCTACAACCAAGGCACTTCTACATAACAAGAGGCTTCTCTCCCCACCCCCGCCCCGTGTCCATATGGTTCGTGAAGATACATAAATGTGGTCCAATTCCATTTGAGAGCCAAACTGTACTAAGCAGAGAGGAGCCAAGCAGGTGTGAGAAAGGCTGAGAACTGTTGAAACAGGATTTTAGGTGTGCAAAGGTGCCTGCAGTTTCGGTTGGCATTTGGGTCGTGCCCTTTTGCTATTGTTGCTAATGTCTGGGTCAGTAAGATGAGAATGCTGAGTATCAATTAAGTTTAAGTCACAGATTAGTTCTAATTCAGATAAAGGATAAATAATTGATTTTATTTACAAGGGTTAGAAAGGGCAATGGACATGCTGGACTTTATGATGAATGTATTAATTTTATAACTTGAATGCATAGTATGTATAGAAAGTATCCCCACTAATCATGTGTTTTATATGACTACTTGCCAACACCTGCACTTTGGTCTTCCAACAAATCTATCTAGAAACAATACTCTGCATTTTGTAGGCAAATCATTACGGTACAGCAGGAGACTGGGAAGGGCCTATCTTGCTTTTACAAAATCACAGGTAGTAGTTTTGTATTTATAAACGAAGCAGCTTTAAAATGTAACTCAATTCATTATTTACGGAATAAAACTTGAGTTATTTTTGTAGAAATTTTCAGTTAAAGTCCTTCATTTTGTCAACTCAATCATTTATTTGGGTTAAATTTTTTAAGATGATATGCAAAAAATAATAATTTTCATATAGCAGATCTGAGTTCCACCCCAGCAGCAGGAGCAGTATATATTCTTAGAAGTCTGGTCCTTTTTGGTAAAACAGAATTACCAAAAAACACATGACAAATTCAGAAGTTTGCACAAAGAAACTGCCTCACATTAAATAAAGTACATAGATGGAATCTGGGAGGAGTCTAATTGCAATATTAAAACTGAGTAAGAGAATAACTGAATTTAGAGGTCCAGATATTATAGTGATTAATGTATGGCCTTGCATACAGTCAACCCTGGTTAAATCCCCAGTACTACATATGTTCCCTGATCTCTGGAGGAAGGACTGCTGAGCACTGTGCCAGGAGTAGCACCTGGCACCACCAGGTATGAGCACCCTTCACCCAATAAACCAATAGTCCAGTGGGTAGAGAATTTGCCTTGCACGCAGCCGGTCCATGCCGGCCTGGGTTCCATCCCCGGCATCCCATATGGTCCCCGAGCACTGCCAGGAGTAATTCCTGAGTGCAGAGCCAGGAGAAACCCCTGAACATCGCCGGGTGTGAGCCAAAAAAAAAAAAATTCTTGAATTCTCCTAGGACTCTTGGAAACTTCATCCCAGTACATTCATTTGCTTCCCTCAGTTATAGCAAATGACTATTTGCTTCCCTCAGTTATAGCTCTTTAATTAACTTTTGTGGGTAATCACTGTATCACTGTCTTCCCGTTCATCTTTGATTTGCTTGAGCGGGCACCAGTAACATCTCCATATGACCTGTCTCATACAAGTAGAGCCCAAAAGGAACCTGCTTGCTCCAGGAACATAAAGAGCCTCAAATCATTCCATTAGGTCATGGGAATGAGGTCTATAATTGTTACTGGTATCTGGCATATCAAATACGACATGGGTAGCTTGCCAGGCTCTGCCGTGCGGGTAGCATACTCTTGTAGTCGTCTCAAAATCCAGCATTTATTGATGAACCGGGCTGTGATAGGCTGGTCTGCTGGGTGGAGTTCTGAAGAGGGGGAAGTCCGAATGTGGAAAATGGAGGTCCTCATGGAGTGGGGGGATCGCCTGGCTTGTTGTGAGGCTCTGCTGGGGTGGTGGGCCAGGGCTAGAACCCGCCATCCCTCCCGGGCACCTCATGAGCAGCTGGGCACAGTGAGAGCCAGTAGCAGCTCTGCCCCATGTCTGTCTCTGGATCAGCATACCTGGGCCGGATTTGTGGGTAATAATAAAAATAATAGTAGCAAGTTGCAAGGCGCCGATCAAGCTTAGGGAAATGGGAAGCAGGTGGAAAACGTGACATGCAGCCCCAATGCCACCCTGAGGCAGGAGCAGCTGGAGTCTAAAGAAAAATGACAAATGCACATTGAGAATGGAACTTTAGGAGGAGGGTCAGCCTCATCTATGAGATCAAGTAATAATTCTTATTGAACATATTTGGATTTAGAGAATATATACTAGCTCATTAGATCAAAGTCATGAGAAGAAAAAACCCAGAGATGACCAGACTTGATGATAACACTCAGCAAATGAAGAGTTGATTATTTTTTACAAAATAAAATTTCTAGGGGGCGGAGCGATAGCCCAGCGGGTAGGGCGTTGCCTTGCACACAGCCGGCCCATGCCGGCCAGGGTTCGATCCCGGCATCCCAAGCACCACCAGGAGTGATTCCTGAGTGCAGAACCAGGAGAAACCCCTGAGCATTGCCGGGTGTGACCAAAAAAGTGAAAAAAAATAAATAAATAAAATTTCTATTTAATTATTTGCTTATTTTTCACAAGAGCTGTGCATTAACCACATCATCCACTCTAAGGACTGCTTAAGAAGCCACAGGGTCTCACTTCAACGCCAGACTATCACCACAAAATATAATGACATACTACCTTTACTACTCAACAACTTCCAAAATAGTGAAGAAACAGAAATCCTTCCCAACAGCTTCTATGAAGCCAACTTTATACTAATATCCAAAGCAGAGATATTTCTGAGAAACAAAACTTTAGATCAGTTTCATTAATGAACACCAATGCAAATATCCACAACAGAAAAAACATAGCAAATTGAATCCAAACGCATATTAAAAGGATTATTCCCGATGATCAAGTGGGATTTCTATTGGGGATTATGAATGGTTCAACATGCACCATATCGGGGCCGGAGCAATAGTCCAGAGGGGAGAGTGTTCGCCTTGCATGCAGCCAACCTGGGTTTGATCCCTGGCATCCTATATGGCCCCCTGCGTACCGCCAGGAGTAATTCCTGAGTGCAGAGCCATGAGTAACCCCTGAGCATTGCTGGGTGTGTTCCCCACCCAAAAAAGGGCAAAACCCTAAACAAAAATAGGGATAAAAACCTACACAAAAATAGGGATAAAAACCCTAAACAAAATAGGGATAGAAGAAAACTTCAAGATAGTAATGGCCATTTACAACAAATCCACTCTAGCATTATACTCAACAGTGAAAGACTAAAAGCCTTCCCTCTGAGATCAGGCACAGGCAAATGTCCATTTTCCCTGCTATCGTTCAACACAATACTAAAAGTCCTTGCTGCAGTAATTTAGTAAGAAAAAAGGAATCAAAGGGAACCAACTGGGAAAAGAAGTCATACTGTCAGTACATGCAGATGACATGTTAATACACATAGAAAATCCTAAGGACTAAAAAGCCTTTTTAGAACCAATAAATAAAGACAACAAAATAGCTGGCTACAAAATCAACACACAAACACTTGTTGCATTCCTATATGCAAACAATGAGCTAAAAGAGAAACAGATTAAAAAAGACTGCTACATTCAAAAATAGTGTCCTGAAACACCAAGTACCTAGTAATCAACTTCACAAAAAGATGTGAAACACCTTTACTTAGGGAAGTTAGAGTCACTTATGAAAGACATAGAAACAGACTTTAGGAAATTATAAAGAAGGGAGGCAAGAAGAAGTTGTATGGGATAAGACAGGAGTCTTGAACTCATTTGCACATGGAAGCAAAGTACCTGTATGTATCTAAATCACTAGACCTAAAAGTACTATAGCCTGGGGCCCAAAATACAATAATTTGACTTAAAAAAATGTGTCTATCAGGTAGACAGACACAGGTTGGGAGGTAGAAGGGAAACGCAGAAGTCATGAGGTCACTGGAGGTAGGACTGGAGTTGGGAACACTATGTTTGAAACACTAGCATCAACAACTCTAAATCATGGTGTCTAAAAAAAAAAAAAAAAAAAGATAATACTTTAAATTAAAAAAGAAACAAATTGCTGATTAATTTATTTGGCTTTTGGGTCACAAAGAGCGATGCTCAGGACTGTTCTCCTAGCTGTGCTCAGGGAGCACTCCTGGTGGTACTCGGGGACCATATGAGGTACTGGGGATTGAAGTGGGGCTGGCCACATGCAAGGAAAGTGCCATAACCTCTGTACTATTTCTCTGATCCCTCTGGACCTCTCTGGGATGACTTTCTGAGCTAACAATTTTAATATCAAGGTTTAATTTTTTAAAAAAGCTTAATGCATTTGCATTTTACAAACTAAACCACAACTATGGACACTAATACTGATACTTTATTATATAATTATTGTAATAAGGCATTTTTGGCAGTATACTAATCCCAATGGTGACATGAATGCTGAGACATTTCTCTCATGTGTCACATCCATCTTTTAAGGGACAAGTGCCATATTCTCAGTTTTCTGTTTCTTTAAACCCAATTAACACAGAGCGTATCTTACAGAAACAAAGAATTTATGCGTAAAATTTATTTTTTATTTTATTTTATTTATTTATTTATTTATTTATTTATTTTTGCTTCGTGGGCCACATGCTCAGGGGTAGCTCCTGGCTCTGCACTCCAGGAATTACTCCTGGCAGTACTAGGGGAACATACGGGATGCTGGGGATCAAACCTGGGTTGGCCATGTGTAAGGCAAGCACCCTCCCCTGTTGCGCTATCGCTCTGGCCCCTATGTGTAAAATTTAGTTGGGTTTCCAGTTAGTAATTGCATTTACCTCCTCAACAAACACTTTCTATAAAACAGACAATGCAGGATAGAATCAGAACTGACCTAAGTTTTTAAAAAGTGGAATAACGTGTTTATATAGCAGAAAACACCTCACTCAAAGAAATCTCCCCCTTTTTTTCTATTTAAAAATTTTATTATACCACCGTGAGATATACAATTACAAAGATGTTCATGTTTGGGTTAAAGAAATCCCTTTTTAATTTTTTTTCAGTTTGGGGCCACACCGAGCTGTGCTCAGGGCTTACTCCTGGCTCTGCAATCATGTATCTATCACTCCTGGCAGAGCTTGGGGAGCCATAGGAGACACCAGGAAATGAATTTGGTTTGGCCATCTACAAGGGAAGCATCCTACCTGCTGTAAAATTGCTCTGGCCCCTGGAAGAAATACCTGTTTTTGCACTAAACACTAAAGTGGGGACACACATAGTCACATAAAAAATAAAAACACGGGGCGGAGCGATAGCCCAGCGGGTAGGGCGTTTGCCTTGCATGCGGCCCAAGCCAGCCAGGGTTCAATTCCCGGCATCCCATATGGTCCCCTGAGCACTGCCAGGATTAATTCCTGAGTGCAGAGCCAGGAGTAACCCCTGAGCATTGCCGGGTGTGACCCAACAAGGGAAAAAAAAAAAGCACTAATGTAATTATATAACATGATACTTTAAAAAAATATTTCAAGTCTATTTCTAATAGCTTTAAATTGCATCACAAAGATTTCATACACTTACTGAAAACTACAAAGTAAGGAAAATAGGTTGCAATTATTTAACCATAAGACTAAAACATCTTGCTATTAAACATCTTGCTAATAAACATTTCGATTATTCAATCCAACTTGTTCTATAAGAAATGCATGCCATCAAAACACAAATGAGAAGGCTTCTGTATACATTTTCAAGAGAGATCAAGAGCTATCTCCAGCATAACCTTTTCTTTCATTTGCAAAAAGACATCCAGTGCAACAGATTAACAACTATACCGGATAAATGGGGAAATTACTTTTATCTTTAGTCTCAGGCACTAAGAAGTCTAATAACTGAAAATTCTTAGCATTAAAAACACTTAGTCTTACATCAGAAAAGTCAGCTGAGGCATAATGAAGAACAGAGAAATTCATCACAATACATTCAGGTTTCACATTCCATAAATGCAGTCATGATGCTTAGCTGGTTTTTATTTTTTTAAGTTATGTATTTTTCTTCATACTTTTTACAGAGCTTAACAAAATGACACATCTCTCTGGTAACCTAAGGCAAGTTATACTACAAAAGCAGCACAGAATTAAAACATTGGAATATTTCTAAATGAGGCCATTTATTCAAATTTATTTGAACTGCAACCAGTCACGATGTTTTGTCTGTTCAAAGAGGAACGGAAGTCTCCCTCCTTACTTTTAAGGCTGCGCCTTTGGAGATAAAGGTAGACACTCACCTGACGTAAAGCACTCCATTTTGATCCACACGGCGCTGCCAACCCACAGGAACTTGTATAGCTGGAAGGCCTCCATCTTTGTCCCCTCCGTCACACTCCTTGCCTCCATTCATTTTCTGTGTCTGCTTGGGACTCTCCAAGATATCAGCAATAAGATGATATCCTTATATTACAGGGCATGATGGCCTTCAAAAATGGCCAATGCAGCACAGTTTCTCTCAGACTGTACAAAATGCATTGGGAAGCTTTGCCTCAGTTTAAAACCGAGTCCTTGAAATCTGCCATTGTGGTTAAGAGTCAGTTTCCCATTATACTCTACATTAAATAACCAATATTAAATTCCTAAAGATGGTCACATGGGTAAAAATGAATGTTTCTGGCTAAGGAAAATCATATTCTCCAATGCTGGCACCTGTCTCATGTGGGGAGGGGAGGAGTGTAAAAGTTTTTAGTTCAACATTTTGTCTTAAGCTTTGATGTTGGACTAAAATAATCGCTATTCTTTAGAAGCTGATCTCATTTTTACAGGGAGCGGTTAATATTTCCAGGTACTACCAGCCTTTAAAGGCCACACTCTTTTAGACTTTCTCATCTTCTTCCAAAATGAATCCAAGAAGTTGCAGTTTGATTCTTCTGGTGTTTTCATGTCTTCAAAATTCCAAAAAATATAATCTGAAACATATGTAACATGCAAACTGTATAGTTAATGCTGAAAACCCCAAACTCAATTTGATTTTAAAAAGAATAAATTGCTAATTGTACAAGTCACTTTAATGTTCTCTGCCATCAAAATCATTTGTCAAATTTGAGTTGTTTCTTTATTCCAACTTGATCCACTTATTCTCGTTAAACACATTTGCTTGCTCTCCACCATATGCGATTTCTAATTAATAGAGATAGATCTATAATTATGGCATTACATACAAAAACTTGTATAACCTCCTCCTAGGTCACAACAAAAAAAAATCTATTGGCCCTTATTGCCTGACAACTGTTGTGTTAATCCAATCACATTTTGATTGTTCCTTGTTTCTTTACACACCCCTGTGATTTACTTTTCTTTTCTAATCATCACCTTGGTCTAAAGGACAAAAGATCTCTTATTTTTAAGAAGAAAAGCCAGAAAAGAATACATTTCCAGTACATTTCACAAACAAGAGGTTCTCTCCACTGTTCTCCCACACTTATTTAATTTATTATTGAATATGAGTAGTAGTTGCTTTATGGTCAAGAGTTAAAAAAATCCTTTTTATCCTAGGGTATTCTCTTTAGTCCCTTATTCAGTCACAAGCACGGTCTTTGCAAAAGATACACTGCTTTGGTGGGAGGAGGGAGGACAGTAGGAAAATGTGGACTGTAGGCAAGTGGACACTTCAGTGGAGGCATAGAGCTGGGATGTATGCACGGAACCTTACATTAACAGTAACGTAAACCCGGGGAAAAAAAGGAACTTTCAGGGCTGGAGCAATAGTACAGTGGGTAGGGCATTTGCCTTGCATGCAGACAACCTAGGTTTGATCCCCAGCATCGATCCCTCGAGCATATGATCCCTCGAGCACTGCCAGGAGTAATTCCTGTGTGTAGAGATAGGAGTAACCCCTGAGCATTGCCAGGTGTGACCCAAAGAGAGAAAAAAAAAAGAGAGAAAGAAAAAGAAAAAAAAGAAAAAAGGACTTTCATGCAATACTGTAATTCCACCAGGGTTAATTTCTTGTATGATAAACAAAGGATTATAAAAACCTAAGAAGAAAAAATATATGACTTGAAAATCAGCAATCAAAGCTTTCATTAAGTCATTTTAATGGAACCACTGAACTAAAAAAAAAGAGGACAGCAAGTAAGTTCTTAATTCCAATAAGAATGTGGTATCACAATTTCAACATTATGTGTTGGGGTAAGCAAACCTTTTAATAATCAATTTAAAATATGGTGTTGCACAGTGCTGGCGTGGATGAGGAAAAAAAGGGGACACTCATCCATTGTTGGTGGGAATGCCGGCTGGTACAGCCTTTCTGGAAAACAATATGGACATTCCTCCAAAGACTAGAAATTGAGCTCCCTTTTGACCCAGCCATACCACTCCTGGGAATATACTCTGGGAAGCCAAAAATACGCAGTGGAAACACCATCCCTACTTTTATGTTCATAGAAGCATTATTCACAATAGCCAGAATCTGGAAGCAACCAGAGTGTCTGAGAATCAATGACTGGATAAAGAAGCTTTGGTACATCTACACAATGGAATACTATGCAGCTGTTAAGAAAAATGAAGTTATGAAATTTGCCTATAAATGGATGGACATGGAGAGGATCATGTTGAGTGAAATTAGCTAGAAGGAGAGAGACAGACATAGAATGACTGCATTTATTTGCATGATATAAATATATATATATGGACATATTATGACACCAATATCCAAGGTCAGGGGAAACATGGATCAGGAGGTCTTGTCAAAGGTGGAAATTATCTCAAACGTGTGGGAATCAGAGACTAGGTAATGGAACAGTGTGCAAATAATTGTCGAAAGTGCTAATACCAACCTAGAACTGAGTACTAAATACAGGCAAAATGATACACATGACATCATTTTAATGTATGTATTGTAATCCACAATGTGGGAAGGAAGGAAAAGAGAAAGAGATAGAGAGAAAGAGAAATAAATAAAGAACCTGCCATAGAGGCAGGCTACGGGAGGGGAGAGGGAATCGGGGACATTGTTGGTGGGAAATAGGCACTGGTGGAGGGATGGGTGCTGGAACACTGTATGACTGAAACCCAAATATGAACATCTTATGAACATCTTTGTAACTGTGTATCTCACGGTGGTAATAAAATATTTAAAAAAAATATGGTGTTGCAATTACATGGTGGAACTCAATGAAATGAGGAACAGTTTAGTGAATATACAAACCTCCTAAGGGTTACATAAGTAGGATCTGTAGTTGTTGCTAAAAATTTCTGGTGACAGCCCACCCACAGATTCAAAATCTGTGAGGTCTCAAACAACTTGGGCAGAAGTGAGATGATACGTTCTGGAAAGCTGCGTTACATGACTAAGAGTCACAGGAAAATATTAAAACTTAAAGATTTTAAATTAAAAGTACAACATAGAATGTATAACTTAGTTAACAAATTCCATGGTGTACACAGACCCATAATCATTTAATCCTCAAAATCTATGTATTTAAGTTTCTGGCCCAAACTTATTTCTGAAATCTTCACTGAGTAAGCTATCAGTGAGATAAACTAAAGTAAGTTTAAAAAGTAAGATAGTCTTAAACTTAAGTAAGATAGTTTTCCAAAAAAGGCTGTACCACTTCGACATTCCCACCAACAATGGATGAGAGTCCCCTTTTCCCCACGTCCACAATAGCGCTTGTTGTTCTTGCTCTTCTGGATATGCGCCAGTCTCTGTGGTGTGAGATGTAAGCTCACTGTTGTTTTGATTTGCATCTCTCTGATGATTAATGATGATGAACATTTTTTCATATGTCTTTTGGCCATTTGAATTTCTTCCTTGTTGAAGTTTCTGTTCATTTCTTCTCCCCATTTAAAAAAAAATTTTTTTTTTATTTTTACAATTACAAAGATATACAATTAAAAAGTTCATATTTGGGTTTTGGTCATACAGTGTTCCAGCACCCATCCCACCACCAGTGCCCATCTCCCACCACCAACGTCCCTGGTTCCCTCCCCTCCCCAGCCCTCCTCCATGGCAGGTTCTTTATTCCTTTCCATTTCTCTCTCTTTCTCTTTTCCTTTCCCTCCAGACTATGGATTACAGAACATACATTAAAGGGTTGTCATGTGTATCTTTTTGCCTCTATTTAATGCTCAGTTCTAGGTTGGCATTAGTACCCTCAACAATTGTTAGCACAGTGTTCCATTTTCTGTCTTACCTAGCCTCTGACTCCCACATGTTTGTGATAATTTCCACCTTTGACAAGACCTCCTGATATATGTTTCACTTGATCTTGGATATTGGTATCATAATATGTACATATATATTTATGTTATGCAGATAAATGCAGTCATTCTGTATCTGTCTCTCTCCTTCTGGCTAATTTCGCTCAACATAATCTTCTCCATGTCCATCCATTTATAGGCAAATTTTATAACTTCATTTTTCCTAACAGCTGCATAGTATTCCATTGTGTAGATGTACCAAAGCGGCTTTTATCCAGTCATCGATTTTCGGGCACCCTGGTTGCTTCCAGATTCTGGCTATTGTGAATAATGCTGCTATGAACATAAAAGTAGGGATGGTGTTTCCGCTGCGTATTTTTGGTTTCCCAGAGTAGATTCCCAGGAGTGGTATGGCTGGGTCAAATGGGAGTTCAATTTCTAGTCTTTGGAGGAATGTCCATATTGTTTTCCAGAAAGGCTGTACCAGCCGGGCATTCCCACCAACAATGGATGAGTGTCCCCTTTCCCCACATCCATGCCAGCACTTGTTGTTCTTGCTCTTTTGAATATGTGCCAGTCTCTGTGGTGTAAAGTGGTAATCTCATTGTTGTTTTGATTTGCATCTCTCTGATGATTAGTGATGATGAGCATTTTTTCATATTTTTTTGGCCATTCGAATTTCTTCCTTGCTGAAGTTTCTGTTCATTTCTTCTCCCCATTTTTTGATGGGGTTGTTTGTTTTCTTCTTGTAAAAGTTCTACCAGTGCCTGATATATCCTGGATATTAACCCCTTATCAGATAGGTATTGGGTGAATAATCTTTCCCATTCTGTGGACTGCTTTTGTATCTGAGTCACTGTTTCTTTTGAGGTGCAGAAGCTTTTTTAGTTTCATGTAGTCCCATATGTTTATCTTTTCTTCTAGTTGCTTTGTTAGTGATGTTTCACCTTTGAAGATGCCTTTAGCTTCAATGTCGTGGAGGGTTTTTCCTATATTTTCTTCAATGTACTTTATGGATTCAAGTCTGATATTGAGATCTTTAATCCATTTTGATCTGATTTTTGTACATGGTGTTAGACACAGGTCCAAATTCATTTTTTTTACATGTTGCTGCCCAGTTTTCCCAGCACCACTTGTTGAAGAGGCTTTCCCTTACTCCATTTTAGGCTCGTTGCACCTTTATCAAAGATTAAATGATCATGTGTTTGAGGCTGGGTGTCAGGATACTCAATTCTATTCCATAGGTACACAGGTCTGTTTTTATTCCAATACCATGCTGTTTTAATTACTACTGCCTTGTAGTATGAAGTTGGGAAAGGTGATGCCTCCCATCTTCTTTTTCCCAAGGATTGCTTTAGCTATCCTTGTTCTCCCCCATTTTTTGATGGGGTTGGTTGTTTTCTTCTTGTAAAGTTCTACCAGTGCCTGATATATCCTGGATATTAACCTGTTATCAGATGGGTATTGGGTGAACATTCCTTTCCATTCTGTGGACTCATTCCTCCAAAGACGAGAAATTGAGCTCCCATTTGACCCAGCCACACCACTCCTGGGAATATACCCTGGGAAGGCCAAAACACACAGCAGAAACACCATCTGCACTTTTGTTTTCATAGCAGCACTATTCACAATAGTAAGAATTTGAAAACAACCAGAGTGCCTGAGAACTGATGACTGGATAAAGAAATTGTGGTACTTCTACACAGTGGAATACTATGCATCTGTTAGGAAAAACAAAGTTATGAAATTTGTCTATAAATGGATGGACATGGAGAGGATCATGCTGAGTGAAATCAGCCAGAGGGAAAGGACAGATATAGAATGACTGCATTTATTTGTGGGATATAAAAACTTAGCATGATATTAATATCCAAGGCCAGACAAAATATGGATCAGAAGGTCTTGACAGTGGGTAGAACCTACTGCAAATGTGTGGGAGTCAGAGGTTAGGCAATACAGAGAAAGGAACAGTGTACTAATGATTATTGTAAATGATAATACCAGCGCAGAACTGAGTGTTGAAAGTAGGCAAAAGGATATACATGATAACCTCTAACTGTATGTATTGCGACGTCACAGTGTGTCTGTGGAGAGACACACATAACGGCAAGGGAGGGAGATAGATAGATAGATGGATGGATGGATGGATGGATGGATGGATGGATGGATGGATGGATGGATGGATGGATGGATGGATAGATGATAGATAAATAGATGGATGATATATAGACAGACAGACAGAGAGAGAGAAAGAGAGAGAAGTGAAAACTGCCTGCCATAGATGCAGGCTAGGGGATGAGGGAAATCATGGGACATTGGTGGAGGGAAATGGGCACTGGTGGAGGGATGGGTGTTGGAACACTGCATGACTGAAACTCAAATATGAACACTTTTGTAACTGTATATCTCACGGTGGTATAATAAAAATATTTAAAAAAGTAAAAAAAAGATAGCTTTAAGGAACTATCTTAAAATCAAGAAAACTATCTTTTTCCTTATGGGCAATGCCTGTGTTGTCTGAGGGCTATTTTTGGCTTTTTGAGTAAGGTGGGTGCTTGGGGGGGGGGTGGGTGGGGGAGGACATATGATGCAAGGAATGTGCCCAGAATTCCTGCATGCAAAGCACACACTTCAGCCTGTTGGCCTAGCTCACCCTTCTTACAGGAAAATATCTGAAAGGCTTCAGGCACATGCTTTATCTACAGTCTCAGTTCCTAATTTAGCATGTTGTAATGAAGTACATCCTCCTGGGCTAGATGCAGGAACCACAGGAATGGGAGTGGGAAAAGCTGGTGAACTGTGAGAAAAACAGCCAATACTTACTGGGAACAACTGGGATACAAAGAAAAATACCAAGTTATAACACTCCTATGAGATTCAAGTTGGGACACCACTGTCCATTGCTGGGCCTATTCTGTGTCCATGTTTCTCAAAGAAATGACCTACTAGCATGCTGAGGATCCGACTTTTGTCTTCCAATCTCTGTATTCTTAATAATGGCCTCTGCTGATCATGGTGTGCTTACGCCCTTTTCATTCAACAGCTAGTGAGCAGCCACAAAGCATTAGGCTTTATGCTATTGCTGGAGTCTAAATATGCTAAGCTGGCTGTTAACAATTGGCATTAAAGAGCTATTCAGTTCTACCATTGTTGTCTTTGGCTCTTTATTGCTACCTTGCTGTGTATCTTTAAGTCCCTCTTATGGGAAAGATCATTCTGCATCTGTCCCTTTCCCTCAGATTTTAATTAGCATGTTATTCTCTAGCTCTCTCCATGCTGTCCTTCAGCTCTGACTGTGCTGTCCTCAAACTGTCCATGATGTCCTTCAGCTCTGTCCGTGCTGTCCTTCAGCTCTGTCCATACTGTCCTCTAACTCTGTCCATGCTGTCCTCCAGCTCTGACCATGCTGTCCTCCAGCTCTGTCTGTGCTGTCCTCTAGCTCTGTCCATACTGTCCCCTAGCTCTGTCCATGCTGTCTTCTACCTGTGTCCATACTGTCCTCTAGGTCTGTCTATGCTGTCCTCTAGCTCTGTCCATACTGTCCTCTAGCTCTGTCCAGGTTGCTGCAAATGTATGATTTGTTTTTTTTGGCTTTTTAGGTCATAACTTGCGACACTTAGGGTTACTCCTGCCCCTGCACTCAGGGGTTACTCCTAGCAATGCTCAGGGGACCATATGAGATGCTAAGGATCAAATCTGGGTCGGCAGCATGCAAAGCAAACACCCTACCTGCAGTACTATCACTCTGGCCCCAATTTTGTTCTTTCTTAATGGGGTTACTGATCCTCGCAATTGAGTTTGGGGAATGGTGGGAGGGAATGGGTTGGATCTTTAGGGAGGGAGACATACTTGTGATATGTGGTGTTGGAAAAATGCCTATTAATAGTATTGATATTCAAAAATATTTTTAAAAACTTAAAAGGGAGCTACTTATTATGGAAAACAGAAATGAAAAGTGAGATAGAGGAAGAAAATGCATAAAGAAAGCAACAGGGGCCTGAGTAATAGCACAGCGGGTAGGGCATTTGCCTTGCACACGGCTGACCCAGGTTCCATCCCCGACATCCCATATGGTCCCCTGAGCACCGCCAGAAGTAATTCCTGAGCAAAGAGCAAGGAGGTTCTTGAGCATTGCCAGGTTTGACCCAAAAAGCAAAAAATAAAATAAAATAAAATAAAATAAAATAAAATAAAAAAAAAAGAAAGCAATAAAAGTCCGTCTCTGTTGTCTGGGGCTGGAGAGATAGTACAGCGGGTAGGGTGTTTGCCTTGCACAGGGTAGGCAAAGATTCAATACCCCGCATCCATATGGTCTCCCCAAACACCTTCAGGAGTAATTCCTGAGTGCAGAGCCAAGAGTAATATCTGAGCACTGCCAGGTGTAGCCCCCAAAACAAAACGGAGCCCTTCTCTATATTTTCAAGGACTTCCAGCCTCGAGGAGTTTCCATTGCTCTAGACATAGGTGGGAGAGATATGAATTATGTACCATCCTGGACTCCTACCTCGATCAACTATCAACAAACCTGAGAACTAAACCTGCTTTTGCAGTCTCTCTCTGTCTCTCTGTCTCTCTGTCTCTGTCTCTCTCTCTCTCTTATCTCATTCTATTATCTTAGTTTTCTTAGAACAATCTTTTCAGTGGCCTATGGTACCTGGCCTATGGACAACTTCTTAGACAAGCTCTTTCTCCTAATTTTGAGCCATCCAACCAATGGATGTCTATTTTTAATTAAAAAAAATTTTTTTGCTCTTGAATATTAACTCTGATTTTGAAAGAATGGTTGTTTCTTTTCATTTGTGTTCCTTCCAGATAACAACATTGGAGAGACTCCTGACAAGTGTCTTATACTTCTGTAGTCAAAAAATGCAAACATCCAATGGCTGGTTTTTGGTTACATCGACAGTTTTCAAAGTATCACTAACAAGTTATTATTATCAATAATATCTGAAACATGTCAAACAATACACAGTCTCAGGCTCTATCCAGACTTACTTAATTAGAGACCCAAGGGGATGGTTTGGTTATTAATAAGCCTTCTAAGTCAGGGGCTTCTTACAGACTTTTCCACATGCAACCCCTTTTCATTTGAGAAATTTTTTACACATCGCTAGGATATAAAACAAATCGAGCATTCACTGACCATAAATAACACATTTACTTGAAAAACAATTATGTGACCCCATCGTGGGTTGCTACCCACAATTAAACAAGTTCTGCTCTAGTTCTTCTTCTTGTCCCCTTCTCCCTGTTTTTTTCCTTCTGAAACGTCTTCCTGCACAATTGTAGAGGCTTAGGAGCCCCTCACAGAGATGCAGTTCATAAATGAGCATCATTCATTTATCTGTAAGCTGCTGTTTCTCGATATCTACGTTGTGAGTCTGTTTATAATTGGGCCACAAACATTGATACTCAGAGGCTACACTTGGCTTTGGCCTTAGGTCACGCCAAGAGGTGCTCGGCAGACCATGTAGTCCTGGAGATTGAACCTAGGCATCCATATGCAAAGCATGTGCTCTAGTTCTTTGAAATGTCTCCGGTTCTTTCTTTTTTGTTGATGGGGTTGTTCATATGTTTGTATTTATGTTGTTGGAGTTTGTGGCTGTTTTATTATCTTGGGTCTCAGCCTTTTATCACAAGTATGATAAAAGAATGTTTATCCCATTTAGCAAGACATTTATTTTTTTTTTATTTTTCAGTAGAATATCTTTATAGAGAAAGAGTTTATTTCTCATTGCAAAAACCATTAGTTTGATGTGGATTCCAGGGTACTTGCATTAGTCAGTTGTCGGGCGCTCCCGGGCGTCCCCAACAGTGCCGGGAAGCGAGTTCCCTTCTACCTCCAAAGCCAGCGAGGAACGGATGAAAACTCAGGAATCCGATGCAGTTTTAAAAAAGGCTTTACTTATCACAGGTTCAGGCATACAAATCAGCAAAAGGAAAAGCCCGGTGCTTAGGATTCCAGGCTAGAACCCCAGCCACGTGTAGGCCAAGATGGCGACCACCACGTGTAAAGGAGAAAAAGGCTTCCAAGGGGAATGAGCGCTCACAAGGAGAGATCCCACAAAGAAGAAGGCCCGGAGAGCGGGAACCGGCTAGTTTATATCCCTGTAACTCAGACCTTTCTCCCACTGTTATGGAAAGCAGAGAGGGTCCAATGCCCTTAGGTAATCCCTCCCCTGCACCTCACCTAGGGCCTTTACTACGCTAATGTTTTGAGCCGAAATCTGCCTGGGAATGCCTTTATAGGGTAGAGAAGGGGGTTTCTGAGATGGCATGTCTCTGTACCAAGGACTAATACTAATGCCAGTTAAATATTTCTCCAAGCCTTCACAAGTCTCTTCTACTTCATTGTAGTTTTATATTTTAGTTGCCTTTGAGTTTATCAGGGAGTCATGCTTGTTTGCTTGGAAGCAAACAGCATTTCTCTCTGGTCTAATTACTTAGGGGTCCAGCGTGGCCAGGCTAATATGCTGGTAAGATCTAGCTAGTCCCACGATGATTGTGGTAGCATGGGAGAATATTTATACCAGCTAGTACAGCATACATGGTCGGATAAACTGCCACATTTAGACTACCCCCTTATCTACGGAGTGATTTGTGGGAGGCACTCCAGAGCAGATGCAGCGGCCCTTAGGAGTCCTGCAACAGTCAGTACTTGCTGGCACTTTTTTTTTTTTTTGGGTCACACCTGGCGATGCTCAGGGGGTTACTCCTGGCTATTTCTTTGCTCAGGAATTACTCCTGGCGGTGCTTAGGGGGATCTTATGGGTGCTGGGAATCGAACGCAGGTTGGCCGTGTGCAAGGCAAACACCCTCCCTGCTGTGGTATTGCTCCGGGGCCCTGCTGGCAATTTTAGAGCGAGGGTTAGGCAGATTAGGAGAGCTATACACAATGTGAGTGTCCTGGAAACACAAGGCCTGGACTGACCTGGTCTACATTCCAGTTTCAAATCATGAGTAAACCTTGTGTCCAGTGTCTGGAAGCTCCCAGGCTTCTGTTGTGCTTTTACTGGCCTGCGGATGTCTAGGTGATCCGGGGACAAAGCCATTGGAAATCACCACTCTGGATAAGAACCGCATGTTGCTGGACTAGAAATGAGAGCTGAAAGTAGGTAAAGGGATATACATGACAACCTGCAGTGTCTGTACTGCAAACCACAATGTGCAAAAGGGGAGGGAGAGATAGAGACAGAGAGAGAAAAAGAGAAATACCTGCCAAAGAGGCACGTTGGGGGGAGGGGTGGTTGGGGACATTGATGTTGGGAAATGTGCACTGGTGGGAGATGGAACACTATGACTGAAACCAATCACGAACGGCTTTGTAGTGGTCTATCTCACCATGATAAGATTTTTTAAAAAAATTGAAAAAATAATAAAAAGGAGAGGATATTTTGTCATAAGCATGTCCTCATGAGTAGGGCACAGAAGATAGTGGACTGTGTCTGCTTTCTGATTAGTGGTGTTAGCAAGGTTGTAAAAGGTGTTTAAGGACATTCCTGCCTCTTTCAGTGTTGTGAGAGTACAAATGGTAGGTCTGGATGCTGAACTGCAGCAAATCCCACTTTCATAGGACAAAGCTTCACACACCACAGTTGCTTAGGGGGCTCCCTCCAAGGGCTCAACCATACCCATTTCAGGTGGCCTGGCTGTGCACCATAGCGTTGGATTCTGAAGCTTCTCAGTGGGGTTCTTCTGAAAAGGATGTCTTGGCTCCCAGTATTGTTCAGTGGGGATGAGCTAACATTTTGGATTCAACCTATTTTTATCGTGTGACCTTGCCAGGGTAATGGGAGAACAGAGTCCACCCAGAGGCCTCGCTGGCCCATAGGATTATTTTTCTAATTTATTTCACCTCAGAGGAATGTGAATTCTTCCAGGGCAGGGACCTATTTATTTTCTCTCTGTTCCTCCTTATTCCTGGTTTCTGGTACTATACCTGGTCTATACAGAGGCTGACATAAACTCTGGAGATTGTGCATATTATTAGTTAATAAATTTTAAGTTGATTTTTATCATCAGGACAAAAAAAATTTTGCAAACTATATTTAAAATGAATAAGAGTTATGGAAGAAACAAACAGAGAACAATGTATGTTGACAATTGTGCAACTGATACCTTTGCTTTAGACTTTCCCTAATGATCTCAAAATTCTGAATGATAATTTTTGTGGTGGAAAAAAGTATGGCAGGGCTTTTAAGAAAATTGATATGCTAATTTTATACTCTATTTGTAAAGTGCATGGAATTTTATTTATTATGTGTCTTATATACATATTTTAATTGGATTAATAAAAGAGCCACTAAAATAAATATAAAAATTAAACTTGTATTCTAACAGTTAGCTAATAAGCACAATAAGTTTTCTGTTTCTTTAATCAATCTGCTTTACTGACATTTGGAGGGAGTTGTTAGGTCACACCCAGCGGTACTCCGGGGCTACTCTGCTCTGTGCTCAGGGGAAAATATAAGACGTCAGGGATTAAAAAAGAGGTTGTCCACGTGCAAGGCAAGCATCTTAATTTCTGTGATATCCCTCCAGTCCTGACATTTATTTCAACCTAAGAATAAATTCATACTTTATTCAGTGCTAAATGTATACAGTAAAATACTATATCATAAGACTAAATATCAGAGAATATGAAGTCATGAAAGTATTTTTCATGAATCCTTTAAAATAATATTGAATGTCACCAATCATTCTGAATTAAACTTTATTAACAGTAAAATAATAAATTGATTTTGAGTACTGTGATATTATGAGAAAATTCATTAAAATGTTCATAGTAATATCACTCATTGATCTTGTGCTCATTGGTATTATTTGGATAGTCTGTGGAACAGAATGAATACACAATAAACTATTGATTCTAAAATAAACTGTATTATGGGGGCGGGAGCGATAGCCCAGCGGGTAGGGCGTTTACCTTGCACGCGGCCGGCCTGTGCTGGCCCGGGTTCAATCCCGGCATCCCATATGGTCCCCGAGCACCGCCAGGAGTGATTCTTGAGTGCAGAGCCAAGAGTAACCCCTGAGCATCGCCGGTGTGACTCAAAAAAGCAAAAAAAAAATAATAATAATAAATAAAAATAAAAAAAAAAAAAAGAAAAGAAACTGTATTGGCAGGGGACATAGCTCTATGGTACAGCACATGTAAGGGTTTGCCTTACATGTGGCTGATGCAAGTTTGATCTCTGGCACTGCATATGATCCTTTGAGCTTCACTAGGAAGGGGTCCTTGAACGGAGAGCAAAGAGTAATCCCTGAGCACTACTTTGTATGACCCAAACGAGACCCCTAACCTGAAACCCTAGATGTATGTATAACCCAGCTCAATTCCTGACAACCAGTACCCTTCCAAATGGACAGACCATGCAACTGAGTAAAACTGCAGTATTTAGTATATTGTACTGGTGCTAATAAATCTAACACACCATTTTAGTTTTATTTTACTATTATCATAAATTCTTGATCACTTGACATCCCGTTATTCATCGATTTGCTCGGCGGCGCCAGTAACGTTTCCATTTGACTCTATCACGTGCCAGTGTAGCCCAATGGCATCTGTTTGCTTCAGGAATACAAAGAGCCTCAAACTGTTCATTCAGGGTCTTGACGAAGAAGTCTGACCATCTTGTAGGTGGGCGGCCACGTGATCTTTTGGCATCCTGTGGGATCCAGTCGGTAACAGTTCTAGTCCAGTGGTCATCTCCAAATTGCATTACATGTACAGCCCATCTGATTTTCGATGCCTTGGCAAATGAGACAGCGTCCCCTGACTCTGAACAGCGACGGAGGTCGGAACTCTGGATTCCTTCTCTCAGTTGAGTGAGGTGTGATATTCCAAGCATAGCTCTTTCATATGAGTTCTCTGAATCATAAATTGAAGTCATAAAATATTCAGAGTTAAGTATACTCCAATCTATATGTTGCAAGAAATATTTCATGTTCTTCAATGAACTCTATGCTCATAAAACCTACTTCTGTGGCGGAACGACAGCCCAGCGGGTAGGGCGTTTGCCTTGCACACGGCTGGCTTGTGCCGGCCGGGTTCAATCCCGGCATCCCATATGGTCCCCCGAGCACTGCCAGGAGTAATTCCTGAGTGCAGAGCCAGGAGAAATCCCTGAGCATTGCCGGGTGTCACCCAAAAAAGAAAAAAAAAAACTACTTCTAATAAATTTCAATACTCATACAATGAAAGATACAACTAGATTAAAAAATCATCAACATTAGCACTTTGGAGAGTAATGTCTGAGTGGCTACAACATAATTATCATTTAATTGGGTAATAAATGGATGTACTCATAATTTTCCCATCATTATTAGTTAAATTATCCTTATTAGAGTAACCTGAAATGACTTTCCCCACTCTTCAATAATCTTGCTTTGCAGATCAAATATTCACTTATCTCCACCATAGTACTTAGCTACCCCATCCAATCTTCCTATATCTTTTACTGCTTACCTATTCACTGAAATAATTTCTTTTCACTTATGAGCATACTTAACTTAGTTAAATCATTGCTTTCATTTAAAATATTGTTGCATCATGATGCCCTAAGCATGTCTTTTCTATATTTCCAATGCAGAAGGGTAAAAAGGTTGACAATTTGTGCACAAGTACTGTGATGTTATGAGTAAAATCACACTTAAGAAGGAAGACTATATCTTCCCCTCCCTCCCCCTAACTGTGAAGGTTCTCTGAAGGTTCCTGAGAAGGAATCTAGGATTAAGGACACAAGCATATTATCCCAAATCTACAGTGAAGAGCATTGTTATGACCAAGCTACTTCTTGTTTCCACAGTTCATGCTGAAGTCACGCCGCAGTCTTCAACTAAATGCTAAATGTAGTTCGCAAGTGGTCACATATTTCACTGCTCCCTGCTTGCACCAGGAAGTGGGATTTATTCATTTGTACTTTGAAACTGGGTTGGCCTTGGAATTGCCTTTGACCAGTGGCATGTGACAGATTTGCTATAATTCAAGTTTTGAGCCTAAACCATAGGAGACCTTGCCTTTTTGACTTTTTGCTTAAGGCAACGTCATGGTCACATGAACAATCTGATCTAGTGCCCTTGAGAAAGAAAAACCATGCAGAAAGAGATGTCGAACTGGTTTAGTCAGTCCAACTCAGGCTCCAGATGTCTGAGGCGAGCCCAGCTGGCATTAACACTGGCGATGCCTAAGGGCGACAGGGATGCCAACTCAGTTCGGCCTAGATGGCCAAGCCAGTGAACGAAAAGTATTATTTCCAATAGCTGAAAACACTGAAGCAACCTGGATATTTTAAAATAGTTATTTAAGTTAATTATAGTGTTTAGAAGCTATATAACTCTACCCTTGGGCAATTTCTGAAATGTATTTTCTTATTAAATGATGAGAGCCTCATAGGATTATCCTGGGGGATACAGTTAAAAGTCTTAAATCAGAGTCTAGTACATGATAAATATCCAGATTGCAATTTATATAGAGCTATTAAAATAATTTAAAAAGAAAATCTGATAGTGGAAAAATCTTATATTTTTCATGTTAAAAATATTACAAAGAATGCATGAGTGATCATAAATCTTCAGTTACAGAGCTGCTATTATATACATAAACCTAGGAGTAAAGTTGCACCATCCTCCTAATAATTTTCCTGGGGAATCTGTGTTTAATTTTCTTCATAGCTCTTCTGTAGTTTCAATTTTCCTCTTATTTTCTTCTTTAGTTTTCAGGCATGCACTGGTGGTGCTCAGAGCTTACTTCTGACTCTGTACTCAGGGGTTACCCTGGTGGTACTCAGAGGCTGGGGAACAACTTATCTCCTGCACTAGCTCTCTGCCCCCTCAAAATTTTATAATGAAAATTTATTGGTCCTTTAGTCGGAAAAATTATTAAAAACTTAAATGTTATATCTATAGGACAGCTAATTGTTGCCTTGATCTTCAAAAGATTTAGGGAAGGTTTTATTAGAATCAATCACAAGCTTTGTAACTACTAATATACTACCACTTTCCTACTTCTGACAGAGAAAGCTATAGAGTCAGAATGAATGTAGTATTAAGTTAGGTGGTCTAAGTCAAGTACCAAAAGAAAAGTTAAGGTAAGCTTCTAGAGACTGATTTTAAAAGGATTGAAAGTATCACTCTTGTATTGTGCTTGGAATACCAGCTCTATCCCCACCCTCTGTTTCCAGTAAACTAACTCCTATTATCTCAGTTTAAAGGTCACCTTTTCAGAAAGGTCTTCCTAGGCTTCCCCTGTGGTTATTAGGCCTTCCTCATCTGCAATGTTATTTGACGTTCCCCATCTGTTCAATTTGTAATCCCCCTTATAATACTCTGTAATTCACATATATTACTTCATATAACCCAGCATTCTTCCCCCTTGCTTGCTATAGGACCGACAAAGAAAAGTAATAGAGACATTTTAAGCTAAAGTGTCCCCCTTTTTTTTAAAGGTAGAACTTAAGGGGCTGGAGCAATAGCACAGCAGGTAGGGAGCTTGCCTTGCATGAGTCCAACCGTGTCTGATCACCCCCCCAAGCATT